>VCNE01002589.1:0-10344 GCA_009869805.1 Oncopodura yosiiana
CGATCAAAATAATATCAAGGATACAAGCGACAGTTGGCTCAAGTTAATAAGCATATTACGAAAACTCTATATGTGATGATGAGTTAAGATGACGTCTCAGGGACATGATTCTGAAAAAAGTTCACATATTGTGGCTTTGGCTACCACTTGGTATGTGGTATTCTTGAATTCGTCTAAGCTTACAGTAAAAATATAACGAATGCATATATTAAGCTTTAAAGCAGAAAAAACTTTTCATATACCTTCATATTATATACAACTTTTTGTAATTAGTGGTCATTCCGGAATACACAGGAGTTTGATAATTGGGATTTTTTTCTATAGTTCTCTCTTCTTTCATAATTCAATATGATGAAAGAATAACAACAGAGTTGGAGGTCTTGATCTTTCGTCGACGGCTTGTTTTTTTTTCTTTTGAGATAGCTTAGCAATATAAGCAAATGTAATCATATGAAAAACCTCAAGTTCATTATGTTTGGTTTTTAGACAATAGATTACATATGGCGATTATTTTTCACAAGACTGAAAAGACTGGGAAGAAACTTGTATATACCTAGTTTCTAATGCAATGAGTAAGAAAACCTATCATTTTGAATGACAGATCCCTTTCAATTTTCTCTTTCTCCTTCTCTCACCAACAAACTCAACTGCTGACTTAATAATATGATCATCATCATCATCATCATCTTACTGTGCAGTTTTGATGTGAACTTTCAACATTGAAAGAAAAACTTGATGTTCAAATTCAATCGATAACTATCTTTCGGTAAAAACTTCTCTCTCATATATGAGAACTTCTCACAGTACGCCTTCTATCTAAAGTTAATCACTAATGCATCAATGTGTTGAGTTTCGATCTTGAGAATAATTTCTTAGCTCTCTGTTGGAGAAACAAGAAGCAACAAACAAGACCTTCACGCTTTTTAAGTCTTTGGCGACTGACCTGAGTTGAGACTACTGTACTTACAGTTGTTTTTTCAAACTACTACTTTGGTGTTCTTTACTCAAGAGTTAAATTCATCAACGAAAAGAAAATTGGTTGAGAGTTTTGTCTAACTTTGAAACTACTAGTTTTCTTATTCTTTCCTCCTTTTTCATTAATTATTCACATTATTGCAAAGAATTTTGGCTGCTGACGAGTTTTTGAGATATTATACGCAACTTTTTAGCTGGTATGCGTTTCTTACATGTGTACAGTAGTAAAGTAAAGTTGTTTATAATAGATAATAGCAAAAGAAGACTCGTTGTTTTTAAAGCTGTTAAAGAATAGATGTTTAATACTCTTCTTGGCTTTGAAGAAATCTTGGGCCATAAGTAAGTTTATGAGATGAGATGAAGAAGAGAGGACATGGAAAAAAGCCACGAGAAGGATTTACAAAAGCTTTAGAAAGAAAAGTCTGCAGCAGTCAGAAAGCTTCAAAGTCTCTGGAGAAATGAAATGAAGAAATCCTTAGAGACTTTTAGATGAAGAAAACAAGTCGAATGCAGACAGAAGATCGACTTTTGGAGATGACTGCAAGATTTTTTTTCTGCTCATTGCTGTTTTTAACATAAACATCTGCACAAGTCTACAATTGCCATCACATTATCATTCAATACTCATAAACTATAAATAGTAAATATATTAACCATCATACATGAGAGCAAACAGAACTATTACCATTATTTTTATGTGCACACTAGAGATTTCTGATAAACACTTGACTTGTTACATTTTTGGTACTTGAATAAATAGTGCCAGTGACAAGAACGTATCACAACTTGTGATTCACAAGTGTAAGAGCAAAAAGAGCAATTCGTTAGGGAGAGAGAAAGAAGAGCTACATGCTACGTGAAAAGTAAAAACACTACGACATTCACAGAACTCATCAACTCTCTAGTGCTGATTCATTATCTATCACTGTCCAGACTGAGAGTCTCAACACTAGAAAAGTTAAATACACTATGTATAGAAAATAGAACTCATCCAACCTGAAAATACATTGCTGACTTTTTCATCCAAGATTAGGAATCTACTCTCAACTCGTAGGATACAGAGAAAGAGAGAAATTTTTCTTCTATTCAGAGAGAGATAGAGCAGCGTATTCAAAGTAATAAAGTAAAAGTCAGGGAAATAGTAGGATTAGTTGGTTCCTCTCTGTCAATATCAATTCTAATTAAGCACATCAATTTATCCACTGCTGACTACACACAAGGGATTGATTATAAAAGGGTCCCCTATTTCACATTTAGCTGTTGAGAGTTGAGATACGATAAAAGTGATACACTCAACGTGTGAGGCAGAAAAGAAATAAATAAATGGCAAAAATGTTTCCCAAAATGACGACCCTTCTTTTCAAATCATCTTAAATCATAACATACAATAATATAACAATATCCAATATCCATTTTCTAATATAATATCTTCTCAACATCAAGTGTGTTGTATATTATAGATAGGATTCATATCAAAACTCTCTTTTTTTTCTCTCTCAAACGCGTCACTTGCTCTCTGAATCTCGATATTTTCTCTCTCATCTCACTACATCATAGCGAATCACAGGAGAAGAAATAACAGTCATAAAGTGTGTCAGAAAAATATCCAATATCATCTCTCGTCATTTTTTCTAGTTGGTTCGTTCGGTCAGTTCAACGTAACTGATGATGCGGGAAGAATATTATTTCATTTCTCATGGATGATATTTCTTCTTGCATGTGTCTCCCCTTCTGAGAGATCGAGTTATCCAAGCGAATGAATGAATGGGATGTGAAAATTTTTCTGTGTTTTATCCAATAAATGGAAACAAAAAATGAGGTCTAGGTTAGTTTGAGAAATCATAGTGTTGCCTTAATCCGACTAATGTTGCACCCTTCTTACTCGTAATTCTTAACGAGTTGGGATGTTTCAGTGCTTAGTATTCACATAACGCTGCATTCATTCCATTTTTTGCATGATATATATGAGAAGATGCGTGGTCGACAGTTTGTTCAGAGTTATGTAACTTGTCTCTCTTCTTCCTTTACATTTTTCCTTCCTGGATGCTACGTATGTTGCATTATACACAGAGTATATAGTATGTAAGAAGATATGGAAGGAAATACATATTTTTAAAACACAAAAAGTCAAAACAAGCTAGTTGGTTTGGTGAGTAGTTTTGTGTAACAGAACCATTGCATATGTCACTTAAATGTGACAGTGGCAATATAGTACTATGTATAGTTTGAGTTTAGTGGAATTGGCAGCTGTTGTCAAGATGTCTGCAACTGACTGAAAGTCGGAAACAATTTGTATTTTTGTTTTTGAGAAAGGAGAAATTAAAGTATCACATAATATAAATTCTTACAAGATTTACTTAGCATTGAAAAAATAATACTTTACTACTGATGATGATGAAATTTGAAAACGGAACGATGATGATGTACAACGTGTGTTTTACAAGTCTTGTTTTATTCTTTCCTTTTTTCTAGTTTTCTGGCACCACATGGTTTTTACCTCTGACTCTCCACAGTTTGTATTCTTCGTAGTTAGGTTTTGGTGACAGAATCCTGCATTATTCCTTAGGTCAGCACATTTCTACATACAGGTCATCGTTGATTTATTGCCAAAACATGCTCGCCTCTTCATTCATATACATATGTACCTCTCTCTTTCTTCGGTTGGAATCTACTGAGCACAGTTCACCACGTAGAATCTTTTCTCTCTTTCTACAAAAAGAGTTACATTGTTGGAATTTCTGATCAAGTACATATGTATAAATTTATTTCTACACAAGAATTTTATGTTCAGTAATGCTCACCATTCACAAACAGGAACACTTGAGACTACATGCGGATAATAAAGTATACATATGTAAAATTTTCTATAGAGAGTCCAGTGTGATGCAAATAACAAGATTGCATTCTTGTATGTATATATTGAGATTTTGAAACCACTACTCTAGCTTGTTTAGTTGAGAGATACAGTATATATATATATATAATGCATTATGCAGCAATAGCAAAATCCGCATAGTAAGATTCTTCGCATAATTGATCATTTCAAAAATTTCAAGTAGACTTTTACGATTTTCATCATATATATTTTTTGAACTCTGAGCAGCCTTTGTAATTTTCTATAAGAATGAAAAAATCCAATTGAAAATTCGTTTCATTCTACTTACTGACTAACATAACATGAATTGAGTTGACTTTTTCTAAATTGACTTTCTTACTATAACTCTCTCTCTCTCTCAAAATAGGAAGATCTAAGATGTGGTGACTTTTGACTTGAAGAGTTTTTCTTCTTCTCCTTTTGAATCGTAAAAGGTTTTGACATGTACAATGTCAAATAGACGGATAAAAAGAAGAATTCGACTTTGACTTGCCATGCCACTGACTTGTGTGAACTCAAGTTATACTTGACTTTCTTCATCTTCTAAGATATCTCTTGAAGAAGGTAAAGAGTAGTAGAGTCAGCTCAATTTCCCCAGACGTAAAAAAGAAAAAAATTCCAAGTTTTTCTCATGTCATTTCAAAGACTCGTTTTCTCATCTCTCTTACCCATCCACACTCTTCATACTTTTCTTACGCATCTTTCTCTCTTATCTCTGGATTGGATTTAATATACACATACAGAGAGAGTCTTTTTCCTTCAAATCAATATGAGCCTTTTTCATCCTTTCCTATTCTGGTTATAAAACGAATATTTTGATATATCTTTCAGGAGTATGATATGAAATGCAAAAGTATGAAATGGAGATGAAGATGAAAACTGATCCACGTATATATTTCTTCAGAATATTAGCTACTCAAAACCATAAGCCTTTTCTTTATGCTTTTCTTCCGTTTTGAAAGGCTTTTGTGGCTCATTTTGCATTCTGCGATGGACATGATGTGATACCTAACACAAACATCATTTCGCATTCTAAAGGATTTCAACGAAATAGACAGGGCAATATGCCGTTTGCATACATTGGCTTAGATAGTTTTATTTTTGCTACTAAATCGTAATTCGCATGACAGATTTTGAGATGAGCATTGAGCACAGAGAGAAATATATTATAGTGATGTTTATATATGTAAAACCTAACCAATACAAACATATTTTAAGAAATAAGACTAATACAACCCTTGAGGGTGAGGCAAAAAGCTTTGAAATGCAAGTCAGGTTATATTTTCCTGGGACTCTTCTTCACACTTTGACTTTATGTATCCACACATTTCTTTTTGATTCATATTCCATTCATGACTTGAGAAAGCAAACGAACTAAGCAAAAAACGAGGGTCCTTTTCTTATTCACTATATTTACTTTGTCACATTTCATTCGTTCTCAAAGATTAGAAGGAGAAGCAAAAGAAAAAAGTCCTATATATAATAAATCCTATAGAGAAAATATTTTTTAGAATTAAAGTTTGATACTATATAAAATCTTAGAAGAAGAAAATAACTGTCTATTTATCGGAACTGGCAGAAAAAGCCACTACGTAAATCTTTAGAAATATCCTGCTGGTCTCTCTTTTGGTCATGTCGCTTGAAACAAGTGACAGACAAGGAAGTAAAAGATATGTGTATACCAAAGAAAACTAACATCAAGAATTCTTACTATCAGGAAGTGAAATACGACTTTCTACACACGATTCGTCATTCTTCTTCTTCTAGTATAGAAGAGCTTTCTTCAGTCTTTATCAGTCGTTTGAACTTTATACTCTCTCTCTCTCTGAAGAGCTTGTGTGTGTCACAGCTTGAAATATAAATGAAATTCAATGGCCATATAGACAGTGAGTACAACATATATAGGAAAGATATTTCCAAAATCACAATTCTAAATCAGATCACTTCACTGACTCTCAATCCACTTCTTGCATTTAAGCTTCTTCTGGTGAGTCAAGACTCTCTAAGATTTTGGGAAGGAATATCCTGTGGCTTTTATAGAACATATATAGTATAACTTCCAGTCTTCTTTAGTCAGCTTTGATCAGCATCAACTCAACATGTAGCAATAACTCTTTGCTGGAATTTTCCAATACAAAATCACGAGGCTATCCATCTATGTCGTTCATAGTATGTCAAATCAGGAGTTTGTCACGCTTAATTTCTTTAGAGAATTGCTTTTTTGCCATAATAATAATAAAGCTCTTCATATCATTTTTGCATAGAGAATACATATACTATAAGTATAGGTTTGTGTGTAACCTAGCGGAAGTATTAGTTAAAACCGAATGATACATTATTAACTATATAACCGGAAAATATGTAAAAAAAAAGGTTTCGCCTCTTTATTCAAACATTAACTAATGCTAAAGGCTCTCTCTCTCTCTACGTAAAAACAGGAAGGATATAAAATTTTCATAGCTCATTATTCCTAGAGAGAGAATAAAGTCATTGAGACTAAACACTCAAGAGTAATAACTTTTAGTATGTAATCACTAAAGTAAACAATTCATTTCACATTTCACTTCATTTAAATGACCAATGCACTATATAAGGGAAGAAGTGTTACCATCATCATAATTATCACAAAAAGGTATATACTATGTAGTAAAAGTTTTTTAGTAAATGAGAACTTTTACTCTATATTTATTCAGCTGCATGCTAATTCAAAGACGAATGAGATTCTCAGCAGCTGAACTCATTTCAGTCACCTCTTCTTATTTCACTTTTTTCACAGCACTAAATGAAACGAGAGTTAGGAATTAGTAAATAACCTTCTTTGCTCTCCACGCGAAAAGAAAAAGCTAAAACCAATTTGGCAAATGAGACTCTACTCCAGACTTTTTTCTCAAAGTAAAATGAGGGACTCCATTTCAATAAAGAAGTTGGCACAAGTTGAATGATATTATGAACAAGAAAAAGAAATCACCCCATGTTCCTGCAAGCAACAGCAGACCTCATTACATTCAAACGAACATCTTCACTATCTTCATTATACGACTTGCACAAGAGAGAGAGAGAGAGAGATCTGTGATGATCATATAGACTTGCTTTTCCTTTCCTTATTGTTATACACACAACGTACAGCACCTTACTTGCATTGCATTAACTCTCTTAGCTCTTAAGATTCTCTGTACTAAAAACCACGAGAAATGTTTTCTTCTCCTTGCAAAAGTAAAAACTAAGTACTTTAGCTTTTACAACTCTGCTAATGTGTACCTTATATACATGATATTACTACTTCTGTATACATGCCAAGCTAAAATGTTATGCTTATCTCTCCTTTCCTACTTCGCTTTTATTCAACTCTTTTCTAATTACTCCTTCAGAATTGTAGTCATCTTATAGATGTGATAGTCGTAGTGGTAATAAAAGTCTAGAGTTTTAGATTCTCTCTCTCTCTCGTAAGAGCTCAACTCATTCTCTCGCATGCATTTTGAGAAGGAGAGAGAGATCTTCACTTGCAATCTCCTTCTTCACATTCTCTTTTCATCTTATATAATACAGTCGACTATCTTAGTTGAAATGTAGAGTCTCAGCTCTCCCTCAAGTCTTATCACGAAAAAGAAGACGAAGACGAGAGTCAAGCTTTAATGTTGATTTTTCAGGGTGTAAAAAACGAGTCCACTGGGAATTAAAGTGGAGTGGTACTACAAACTATCTACTATATAGTTTGAGACTTTACATCTTGATTGCAAAAATCTCTATGGGCGTCTCATCTTGTTGCTTTCCTTGCGGTGTCTTCTAGTGTCTTGTCTTTTACAATGAAGATGCAATAATGCTCTCTCTCTGTTTGGACTATACTCAAAAGTAAAATGAGAAGCTTTTTATCACTTTCAACATCATCTCTCTCTCTTCAGCTCAATTTTCTCTCTCCCTTGTTTCTTCTCATTCTTGTCGTGAAGTGATCTACATTATAAAAAAGTAAAAGTAATATTCTTTTGTACTTATAGCCTTTGCTATATATATAATCAAGAGATGAAAAGAAAGTAAACTATGTAAAATATATTCATTTCTAAGCAATTCTTTTTCAAGATGAGAATAAGGAATTTAGTTCTTAATGTTATTATTTGCTAATGCATAAAACCATAATACTATACAAATGTCTCACTTCACACCAAATACTTCTCAATGTTTTAAGAACTTATACACTGTGGTTTCATTAGAGAAGCTTTAGTTCTACAATTAGCTTTAGGCTCTTCTTCTAGTTCTTCTTATACTTTCTTCAAGAGCCAAAAGAGAAAATCTACAGTAGGCTAAGCTCTCTCTTTGAGTAAAGTAACACTAACACCAAGAAACCAAGCGACATAACTTGTATTTCACTTCACCCTACGCTTCGTTGAGTCTAGAAAGAAAAGTAGTAAGAAGGATTTATATGTATATAGTATAGTGTAATCAGAAGCTAGTGAGAGAGAGACATTCCCATCATAAGTCTTTCTTTTTTTTCCTATCAACCTCCTTCAGGCTGTTGAGCCGATATTTTTGTCATGTCAGAACATATTACACTTTCTCATTCTTATATGTAGGTACATACTATATGAGAGATGAAGGAGAAAACTGAATTTCTCCGTTAATGTTGTGAAATAGCTACCAGAGGCGTTGACTTGAGTATGGCTACGTTATGATATCCCGGATATTACCTTGAATAACTGAAAGTGAAAAGTGCTACCCTCACATTCACTATTACAACTGACATTCATATATGCATAAGCTAGAAGTAATAATATATGCACGTTTTTTGGTCATGTCATAAGGAAACATTTTCGCTTTCTTCTCATTTTTTCCACCTCCTGCCACACATATTTTATATTAGGTTTTTGCTCACTTCAAGAAGTACATTATTATGTGGTGAGTGCGAGTTTTGAAGTGAAAGAGTAGAAGCTTTGTCGGTGATCGGAAGTTCATAAATTTCTCTCCATATCTTTCACAATCATCATAGAGAGGCATAAGAATGTAATATAAGACCTTTTCAGGTCATGTCACAGGAATAGGCATAAAGACACTTTATACACTCTCATATTCACACTTTCCTTTTTACTGATTTAGCGATAATGTAAACAATTTATGAGAATAGTATAAAAATAAATGGAATATATGATATTAAGCTTTATTTGAGAGAGAAAGTAAGAATAATTATTTAAAGATTTGACACATGATCAAACTAATTTGGAGAAACAAGTCACATAACAATCACAATTAAAATTGAACAGCGTTAAGCTCATTGAAATTTTACGCTACGTGTTTGTCGCAATGAGTAATTTCAATTCCATTTAGTTGGTAATTTGAGGATCCAGACTTCTTCCTGAGTCAAGACAGTTTCTTCATTCTTAGATTTTGTAGCATTAAGAATTTGAGTTTGAATTTCTTCCTTCTCGTTTTTATCCTCACCTAAATTAAATATATCTCAAGATTGAAAACTTTCAAGATATATTGTAATTGTTTCCTACTTCACTTTTTTAGTCGAATACCATAATTTCATGAGGCGCAAAACAAAACCATATGAAACTCAATATAAAACAATTGTAGCAAGTAAAACAACTTGAACTCTATAGTAAGTCAAAAGGAAAACTTATTACATTTGTTGTAGTTATATTTAACTGATTTAACTCTTGTGTGGACTAAAAAGAGAAGCCGCTTGTAGCAGTAGCAGTAGACAACTTGAACTCTATAGTAAGTCAAAAGGAAAACTTATTACATTTGTTGTAGTTATATTTAACTGATTTAACTCTTGTGTGGACTAAAAAGAGAAGCCGCTTGTAGCAGTAGTAAGTGTTCTTATACCATGACAGAGCTTATTCTGTACAGTTTACCAAGTTCTCTCTCTATGAATGAATGAAGTGAGTGGAGAAAAGAGAAGTGTGTAATTAAAAAGTTTTCGAGTGGAATAACTTATTCTGTCTTTTGAACAAACGAAATGGAAAATTGATTAGCATGCATAATACACTAAGTAATGCACTACTCGTATACACATATATAACTTATAGTACATTCTCTTCCTTTTTCGTCTGTTGAATTTTGCTTTTGCCTTAGCATAGGAAAAGTTGTATCTCTCTGGGTGAGTAATACATTGTACTATTGTACATATATATTCTAAAATTCCGGAAGACTGAGAAAAAGAGACAGTAACAGAAAGAGACAAAAGACACTGTATTAAAGCCATCGAAGAAGCAAAACTAAAATGCAATGCGACATAAACAGAAAATGTAGAAAACAGAGAGTAGAGTCGAGGAAGCCAAAGGAAAACCAGCATAGCATTTCATTTTGTCACTGTTTTAGAAGTTTCTCTTTCCAACCAACTTTGGATGCATAAAGCATAATAACTAACTTAGCTCTCTACTATCTTCTCTCTCTCCCCTATGTAATGTTTCAGAAGAATATTTTAAATTACAATACACAATGAAGAGTGTCAGTAACAATACTCATGACTTTTACTGTGACATTCACAATAAGTCATC
>VCNE01002591.1:0-20699 GCA_009869805.1 Oncopodura yosiiana
AAGTAAAAATAAACTTAATTTTTTGATTTTTGGTCTTACTTGATTTTATATTCCTTGTAAATTACAATGCAAGAAATAAACACGAAACTAAAGTTCTAATCTGTTTACTAAATTCACACTCATTTTTTATTCAAAGGGCACCGAACTACCTAAACAAGTATTGAATATCATTCAACATTCTTCTAAACTTGAAAAACTCTCAAAAAACTCAATACAGATTGAACCTTCGAACATTACTATACAAGTATTCTAGAGTAAAGTGCAAAACTATTGTGTAAAGGAGAAGAATCACATTTTGATGTATTGAAAAAGGTCAAAAAAGTTCAAATGCCTCTATGTCCAAATGTCGATAGAGAGAGTAGAAATAAAATAGAGTGTTGTGTGTGGACTAAAGTGGATATAATCGAAGTCTAGTACTTTTTCCACTTGAGATTTATTTGCTCACTCACACATGACCATTTCACTACATACTATTGCAATGCAGTGCAAATGCAAAGTCACAATGTCAGTTGAGAACTGCACAGTGAATGCATTATGTACATAGTGAATAGTAAAAGAGTGAAAGGTACTTTTTACAATTGGTACTTGATCTGTGTGTTGCGTTGTTGAGCTACTAACAAGTTAGTAAGCACATTTCAAACACATATAATGTTTGCTTGTGTGGTCTATGGTAGAGAAAGACTTGTGAAATGTGTACATAGATCGCATAGCTATACATATATAAAGTAAAGTGCGTAAGTGGAAAAGTCTGACAAAAAACTGCAAGTGTGAAGTGGTTAGTGGTCTAGAGATCAACATGAGTGAACTGCACCATTTTGTGATAATGAGATCTAGTTGAAATTTAATGCCATGGTCAACTGAACTCTGAATCAACAACAAGAGAAACTCAAAATCTCTGCTTTCTCTTCCTACTTTACAATTCTGTACCGTTTGCTACATAAAATAAAATACTGCTGAGCTAACATGCAACGTAGAAATGAACTCTCTGTGAATTCTCATTTTGTAACAAGATTGAGAAATTTGAAACTCTGTATATCTACTATGGACTATATTTCATTTCTCTATATATGATACTTGAATAGAGTCACGATCGCTCTTTAGAAGTGATAGCGTGCCATTACTTTTGTAGAGAAATAGATTCTCTCTCTCTCTCTCTTTCGTAGAAAAAAGAACACAAGATGCAATGAAATAAATATAAAATAAAAGTTTGTCACTGAAGGCAAAAAAAGTAGAGAGACTATAGAAGCGAGACGAGACGAGAAGAGTTTTGTTGTTGAGAAGAAAGTTTTTGCGTGAGAAAAATCTTTCTTTTAGCTCCAAATACAACACAAAACTATAGATAATTCTTCTTCTTCTTGTTGCTCTAGTTTTGCACTAAAGTGAAATGTGAGCAGAGTTTCTTTTTGTCTCTAGTACTATTATATATAGTGATGAGTGGAAAGATTGGCAAGTTTTGCAATATAGACTTCATTCCCCACTGTATTCTACAAAGTATTTCACTACATGCAACAACACATATACACACTAAGACATATAATACTCATATATGTATGTGTACAAGTAACTAAAACCTTTATCTGACTTATGACCTTATATTGTACTTTACTCTCTTGCTGAGCTTTTTGTAACTTTGCTATCCTCTGATTTGATTTTTTTATCTCTTTCTCTTTTGGTCTCTTAAGTTCGTGTGTAAGAATTGATCAGAAAAGTTGAAACTGTTGATAAAAATAGACAGAGAGAGAGAGAGCAACTAAAACACCAATAATAGTTTTCT
Source organism: Oncopodura yosiiana (assembly GCA_009869805.1). NCBI lineage: Eukaryota > Metazoa > Arthropoda > Collembola > Entomobryomorpha > Oncopoduridae > Oncopodura > Oncopodura yosiiana. The sequence continues at coordinate 1,775 of VCNE01002591.1, forward strand.
TTTCTAAAGACTTTTTGTGTGATTTCGTTCTTCTTAGAAAAAACTTTTTGTTTTATATGTATGTTGCACCATTTAATTGGAATCGTATTACCAATTTGCTCCAAAACTGCTTTACCAATTTTGACTTTTTTGTGAATTTAGAATTCCATTCGTCTTTTCAACTGTGGCATTTGAATCGAAATCACTTTGGCACAAATGATAAATAAGGATAACAAAAGTGTAATGACGCACTGTCACGTCTTATGACTTTTTTCCATTTGTGAATTTAGAATTCCATTCGTCTTTTCAACTGTGGCATTTGAATCGAAATCACTTTGGCACAAATGATAAATAAGGATAACAAAAGTGTAATGACGCACTGTCACGTCTTTGATATATAGTATAAGAAAAATATAGAAAAAAATCTATACAACATTCACGTAAAAGTAATCACACATATAAATTCGTCTTGCTTCAATATCTTTTACAAGCCATTTTGACTCTTGTCTAACTATGTCGTATTCGGAATAGAATTGTTGAACAAGCAATGCAATGCTATACATTACATTGTTGACTTGACTTGACTTTTTGAGGACAATCCAACTTCAATTGCATGATATATATCACAAACAAACATTCTCAGCCAAAACTCAATACAAAACACAATGCAATTTCAGAAGTAAAGGAGCCCATAGAAAAGGAAAAAAGCAACAGAAAGAAACAACAGTTGTCATTTGACATAATTCCCTCTTGCTTCTAAATCCACTTTACAGTCTCACTTTGAAAAAAATTCGCTTTCCTTTTTGTCGTTCTTTCAGCTATACTTCAGTTATATATATATTGATATATACGCAGAGAAAAGAGAAAACGACAATCCATTTAGCATTTACGATTTCTATCGCCTTTTTCTACTCACTCACTCAGCTAGCATTGTGTACTATGATATCATATGTAGTATCAATATCAAAGCATCAGTCTACCATACTAACATTGGTTGACATGTAAAAGAAAAAATAGTAGAGGTACACGTGGGAGAAAGCAAGAGAGAAAGTATAGTATAGTTGAACGTGAATGAATCTCTTTCACTCTCAAATCTTTATAGCGGGTTGAATGGGGAATAAAAGGAAACGATACGAGGATATATAACAGCCTCCAAACATATAATGATACATAGTTACATAGAAAAACTGAGGCACAAAATCTATAGGATTTGCAGAGAGAGAGAAAGTAGAATTGCCGTTTGCTAATACGCATAGTAGTACATAGTATAGAAGAAGAGAGCTAGAAGAAAACCAAGTGAACCATGACTGTACAGTAAGAGCGTATATATGAATTTGCTGTCAGTCGGTGAAAGCAAAAGACTTGCTTCCACTTGCCTTGCCAAACTGATCATTGTAACATATCTCTATTTTCTGAGGTCGATATTTTGTCGTTTGCAATACTTTTATGTCGAAGGTCTTAAAAGCTTGGATAGATATTCAAAGAAAATTGTTATAGAGAAAGTCCAAAAAAAAGTTAGCTACGACATGATCTCTTATTCAACTGCAAGGAATTTAGTAAATGCCAAAGCAGATGATGATGACTGTCGTGGATTTTGTGTAGAGAGAGAGAGAACATCATCACTTTTCCCATTCATTCACATGTCCCGTCTGTTTTTACTGTTATAGTGATGTTATTGGCTACACTGCAGTCTACTACTATATAAAATAGTGACAGCTATGCAACTATACTATATCCTTCCTCTGATATGTGATGCAATGACCAACAAACTGTAGACGAGTTTTACAGAGTCCGAAAACCAATTGGCTCTGATACAATCTAATGTAATGGTTATACAATGTGTCTCATACATGTTGCAAAGTTGGAAGAATATATGTATCATGTGCAGCAGGCATAGAGTCGTCAGTGTGTAAAGAGAAAATAACAATATACAGCAATAAAGTTAGAGTATCTACGGGTATAGAGTATGTATATATAGTAAGAGAAAATCTGTTTTCTTTCGACACGCAATGAAAAAGTAAATGCCTGTCATCACTTTATAGTTCATGGTTATTGTCACGTATATTGTAAATTGAATTATGTGATGCATTATATTTTTACTTTTATGTTTATAATTTTTTTCTATGGTTGGTCAGCAATACTTTTAGATTTTGAACATTATTATCTGAAACTGTTAATCCAAAAGTGAACTTTTATAAAAATTCAGGCTTTTGATTACGTAGACTTAAATTGTATGGCGTACAACTCAATTTATATTACTTGAAAATAACTATTGCAAGATTTAGGCTCAAATTATTATAAAGAAATAAATCAAACAACACTAAATTCCTCAATGAGTGATTCTAACTAATAGAGCCTAATAAGTGCTAACAAGCCAATAAAATATACATCCACATCAAGAATTTTAATTCCTCTTATCCTAATTTAAACTAAGTGCATCTCTTCAGTCTTAGTCCTATAATAAATACATTGCACACTTTGCAACATTGTCGCTCCTCAATTTTATTCTTTTGTTATCCAAATTACTAAAGAGAATTGCAGAAATTACTCATTGTCACTCTACTATGCAGTCCTTCTCTCTCACACAATGAAACTGCATATACATGCTCAACTTTTCAAGCGATATTATAATGAAAGACATATATTTACACTACTTTACACAATGTCAAACTAACTAGACAAAAGATAAAAGAGGTTTTCAAGCTTCAGAGGAAAAATACATAAGAGAAAGTACATCTAGTTGGAATGAAAATCAAATTAAATGGCACAACTTGTCCAGAAAATCAAATTAGTGTTGATAGCCTTACTCCTTCTAAGTGTGGAAGTTGAGGAATTTTTTGTGAGAAAAACAAACTATTAGTTTAGTTCTTCTTATATAGTAGAATGGCTTTATATTCTCTCTTATGCAATGAAAATACATCAGCTACAACTACTACAGAGTTTAGTACTAATAACCACTGCTCACTTAGTAGTTGTCAATACTTTTAGAGTAAAGTAAAGCTTCTATTTTCTCAAGTGCTTCTAGTTACATACATACTATACACCCTTCTATCTATCTTAAGTGGCATGTATCTATAATGGATTAATGGCAAAAGGTATAAGATACAACCTACACATACTATAGTAGTCTCAATCTCCAATAAAACTAACTTCTAAATACAATTACCCTTTTTCATCTCTCTTTCTTTTCTCTCTTCCTTTGCCAAAAACTAAATAGAGCACAATGACATCGTATACACACATATATATAGACGAAAGTTGAATGAAATCACTTTGTAGTCAAAGACAAAAGTTACTTAGATGTTATATATTACATTAAATTACATGCTACAAATCTCAAGTTATTAATACCCTTTACTATTATTTGTCTAGATAGAGAAAAATATGATGAAAAGTAATAGAATCACAGGAAGTCAAAGAGAAAATTATATCAGTGCAATGGTAGGTACTTGTACTCATCGTAATCAGCTCATAAAAAACTGTGTACTATATAGCTAAGCTTATTGCTTGGTCCAAAAACTTTCTACTTGTCAAAGAGAAGAGAAAGTAGTAATCCTTATGTACAGCGGTGAAAGTATAGAAAGCTTGAGTTCAGTGCCAAACGAAAAGCGTGTGACTCAGTCAAAGTAATCTCTGCTGTCAATCAATTTGGTCTTCTTCCACTATAGCGAAACAACTTTTTTCATCCAAAATTCTGTCTCTGTACAAACTACGTCTGTATACATATAGTTTCATCTTTTAACACTGATACAAGATTATGATTATGTTCTACAATTTGAACAGCAAATTCTGACATGGGTGACATTGGCAAAGAGAGAGCAGATGAAATAAATGCTTAGATCTTAAGAAAAGGAATTGTAAAACTAACCTCTTTTTGGCATATAAATCTATAAGAAAAAATATAAAGAATAATTTTAAATTAAAGTACATTAAAGAAGTTTTTTCTTATTAAAATTTTACATTAAGGTAGAGACAGTCTTCACTCTGGTTGGAGAGTGCTTGAGACATTTCGAGAAGTCGAGTGTATTTGAGCAAAGGCATATTGGCTAAAAAAATAATAATACAATTAGTAGTCTGCGCATGATGTCAATATTACACTTTTTATGGTAAATTTAATTATTTATTACCTAATGCCTCAGACCGATTAGATAAATTTGGTAATATCTGTGGACAAACTTGCCCATACTTGTCAGCCACTCTCACTCCTAATGACAATAATAATCATATATTTTTTATTGCATTACTCAAAATATTTATAGCATATTAAAATACTCTCACCTTTCCAATGCGATGGAGTTAAAGGCGGCATGAATCGTAAAGAAGCTGTAGGAGGACTCGCAAATGGCACACTTTTAAAAAAGACATAATATAAAATCAAATAAGTACCATCACAAGAACACAATAAGTAAATATAGCGTTATATGAGCAACATACCCTAAAAAGGCCTCAATATCTTTGGCCAAGTGTCCTCCTCGTGATAAAATGACGCCACGCAAACTCCCATATGCAGTTTCGACTAGACGCGTACTATAATTTCCAATGAGAGATAGAGAGTAGAAAAAAAATAATTGCATTTTTAACACACTCTTTCATCCTTTCTCTTATATCATCATAGCATGTACTATATATATATAAGGTGAAAGTGGTTCAACATTTTATTACCTGTACTTGGCTTGTGGAAGACATGATTGAGGCAAAGATAGAAAGAGAGTACAGAAGAAAGTGAGTGAGAGTAGTACGAGCCGATTGGCCACAAAGTTCAAAATCATTTCTTCACCCACGTCCTTCCTTTTATGGCACCTGAACGCTCACAACGCTCAGAGCCTTTGATTAGTTAGTACAACAACACTGCTGTGGTAGTAGTTAGACTGAGTCGAATCCTGGATAATGATAAGAGATAGTTGAGCAATGAAGTAATCATGACTCTCATGATCATTCATTCAACATGGAACTATATATGTATAACAAGAAGTACGTGTTACTTTTAAATTACAACAATAAGTGCCAACACACTCGAGTCACAATGTCATTTCTCACTGACACGAACGACACTCGTAAAAATCTATACAGAAGTTGATTTAGGTATTTATTGGTTGTTGTTTCTGTTGAGCCACTTATACATTTTATGGTTGAGACAATAACACGACATGACATTTGACAAGCTAACGAAAAGCAATCTATACTAGAGTAGTAGATGAGTGACACAATAAATTGACTAAGTGCTAAGTTGTTGCATTTAAAGCTCTCTCTTTCTCTGTCAAAAGTTGAGAAGAATTATAGTCGGGTGATCATGAACAAAAAGCGGAAAGAGTTTCCTAATACAAAACTTCTTTATTCTTTTCTTCTTCTTGGGTTTCTTCTAGAAAAGATGAAAGGTTGTCAATTTTTTATATTCTCTTTTTTTGTTCTTCCTTTGACTTTTTACATTTTGGCTCAAAACTCACAATAAACTAGAGCAAAGAAAAAACCAAAACGATGGTTTCTTGGATATATTACACACACACGAGCACAAAAATCTTTGAAATTACAATTGTAGTAGTACTAGCAAACTTTTCGTCTTCTTCCCTATGGTCTTCACTTCCTCTACACCTGACTGCTCTTCAAATTTATGACGGAAAATATCAAACTGATTTCTTTTTCTACTACCATTAACTCTTTCTGCTTTTTCTCCACAACGCAGTGAAAGTCATGATTTTTTTCTATTCAAGATTGAACCAACCCAAAAACCACACGGTAGATAATAGGAAAAAAAAGTCTCCTTTACAATTTACAATGGGCTCAATACTCTTTCTTTCTTTCTTTCTGAACTCAATATAAAATCCAATGAGAAAGCCACAGAGAGCCAAAGGTATAATATAGATGAGGAAGTACCTCAATATTTTGGCTGCACTAACTCTTTTTTTCTTATTCTTGAGGTAGTAAAAAAAAGTCCAATTTTCAATGCTTGCTCACAGAGTTTGATATTTATAAGGTTCGTGTAGTAGTAGCTTTTAGTAGGAAAGTATAGAAACTTACTCAATCCTACACACTCGAGGCTACCCAACACACTGACGCTGGCAAGAAGGAATCCAAACAGTTTTCCCTTCTACTAAAGAGAGAAAGAAGGAGAGAAACCGACGAGACGACGACCGACTTTCTCCACACTATGGCTTAGAACATTCAACGAGCGAACGACTGACAAGGATTTTGGCAGTCGAGATCCAACTCTAGTACAATAACACTAAAGTATAGATTCACTCGTAGACACATCTTCTGTATGGTATACTTTTTTTTCTTCTTTCTCTCACTCGTCTTTACGTCTTTCGGTTTTGTCCTAGTGTTGGTGTAGAAATAATAGTAGTATCCTCAAAAGTGGTAAGTAGTAGTAACTCTGACAGTATAGTCAAAGTGTATAGTTTCAAATTCCCTTGGCACTTGACCAATAATCAGAACCTGGAATGAAATTAAGAGAGAAAAAAATTATAGTAGCCATATCAAACATAGAAGGATGAAAAGAGCAATGCTTTCTAGGGCAATGGGAGGGCCCTTGAATTGCTCCTCAATGTAGTAGTAATATGTATACATACAATAATATAGATGTATAGAGATATGTTTAGTAGCCGCTGCCAACATCAAGTTGAAAAGAAAGACCCAGTTTTATTGTCAGTGACTCTTTTTTGGCTACTTACTACAACTTTTAGTTTCTCTCTCAACTTACGAGCCACCAGTTATAAAATCTCAGAGTATTGCATTACTCTACATTATTGGACCTTATTATCATATAATATATTTTAAAGTACTCTACAGCATTGTTCTCGGCTCTGTTAGAAGAGAGAGAGAAAGTGCCTCCAGTTCTCTTTTGTTAGTGAAATTACATAGAGAGAAAGTCCTACAGTGAATTGGAGCTCGAAGCTAATGCTCAGTGAGTATATAGTATATATAGTATTGTGTGGATGAGAGTAGAGAGAGTTTCCATTTTGCTTTCTCTACATTAGTATATATATAGAATGTATGCAGTAACAATATTTTATGTAGTAGTGAGGAGTCGTCAGTTCTGTATGTTAGACTCAAAACTACTGCACTATAGTAATCAACTTGATGCAATACATCAACGTTACGCTAATTCTGTACTTTCCAGATTTTCTCTCTGTTGTAATAGATTACTTCCTTTCAGAGTGATATAGTTTTACTACTCCTGTCGTAAGTCACGACACGACACAGTCACAATAATCACATCTACAGTGCAATATGTGATGATGATGATTTCCTCATAAATTTTGATACAGATCGATTATTACTATTTGCACTGCTACTGCACTATTAATTTACCAGCTATAATTTTCTTTACCAGTGACATATAATATTGATTTCACACTCATTACTCTACATGCAGCGCTTTTATCATTTATGAAAAGGAGATTAGTGCAAACTATATTAAATTACATATACTATATAGTAATAATTTACTACATTGATAAATTAATCGAGTTCATAAATGAAATGTTGTATTATATATATATATATAGAAGAAGCAATAATGGTGGTGGTAACAAATGTGAGAGAGAATTGATTGGCTCAAAAAAATCTATAATGGTTAAGTTGTCACCAAGTACAGTTATAAGCTTTTATTTTACGGTTGAAATGAGCCAGAGAGAGAGAAAGGGTTGAATGTATGTCACAGTTATTAGTAATTGCACAGATGCTTGCTTCCTATATATAAGAGAGATGGAGGATTGCCATAATACTCTCAGACTTTGAAAATCGTCTCTCTCTCTTTTCTCTCATGTAATTTTATTTCAAATCATCTGATGTTTCTACTAGTGAATTGATGTTAATGTTCTTTCTCTCCATGTGTGACATATACTGTTGGAGCTTTTGGTTCAACAAAATGCTGGCGAAAGCTTAGATGAGCATATAGAGAGAAGCATTTTCGACTGTATGATGATACATGAAGTGTCAACACGTAGAATCGATAAAGGTCTATAAATTTCTTCTAGCATGAGCAAAAACCCATAAAAATAAGGATTGGATCAGACATAGAAGAAAAAAAGGAATCAATGAGAGAGAGAATAGTCTTATAGGAGTTTCTAATACTAATATGTAATGGGACTAGCAATTCCATGAAATAGAAAATATATAAAGGTTTTAACACTATAGTAGTAATAAAGTAATGCAATGTAATAGTAATGCCTCCTCAGACAATTTTGGAAAGGTGACAACCGTCTTGCTGTGAAGAATCACCATGTACTACTTTACTCTAGACCTTATATTTAGTCTTAGATCGAAAGAGAGAAAGTTGGTGAAGTGGAAGTGAATCTTGGAAGAATCTTTGCAAGAAGTCTATATATAAGAATTTAGAAATCGAATAAAAGTAGTTTTATGTGCAAATGAGGTGAAAAGTAAGCAAAAGGGAACAGAGAGAAAGCAAAAGTCTATTCTTAGAAAATTGCATTTTCTCCTCTCTCTTCTCTTCTCTCTATGGTATATATATATATAAGATGGTTGAAAATTTCCTATTCTCTTTCGAGGAAGAAACCTAAACTCAAAAACCAAAACCAACGCACAACATAAATAACAACATGATTCACTCTCTACAGTTTATGGTCTACTAGTAAATACATACTACGCACTATGTAATAAAAGCTGGACGAAACTTTTCTCTTTGCTTTCTCTCCGTAGTGTTGTAAGTAACCAGCTGTCCACGTTTAATGTGAAAATGATGGAGCCAATTTTCCAACCCTTTTATGTATTTTTGATAAAGTGCCAACAAAGTGTGAGAGAGAGTATGTGGATTTCAGTAGAGAATTTTCCTCTCTCTCTCTCTCACTAAGGCAATGTCTGTTTAGTTTAGGTGAAAATGAACAAGAGATCGAAAGAGTCAGCTCACTTTTCACTCTTCACAACATAACAAGAGAGTGTGTAGGAAGTTATGTGTTGTTAGTAGTAGACCTTTAAATTCTTCCAGCACAACACTCTATCATTTTTATCATGCTTAGTGGGTGGCACACACAAGAGAAATTCTAAGAATTCTCTTACTGTAAACTGTCAAAACTATTTTAAAATTTTATTTCACTTCTTCTTCTGCCTCTCTTTGAATGAAATTTACCTACGAGGAAAAAAGTTTTCTAAAGCCAAAAGTGAAAGAAACTCTAAAGTATAATGTCATATGCAGCAAATTGATGTTAGATGATAAGTGAAGAGAGTAAAGCAGATGATTCTTCTTCTCTTTTTTAACTACTTTTATTTTCATTGTCTTCATTTATTTAAAACTTATCATAAGTCATTTGGAAAAGTAAAAATGGACAAAAAGAGAATATTATAGAATTCTTGAGGGCTAAGGGAGCGTGTGTTAGAAGAAGAAAAGTATAATACTCTCAAAGCTGCATAAAAGTCTTTTTCTCTCATATCAAACTTATGGACAATACTCTCACTTCGTTCTATTCCCTTTACTTACTCTCTTCTTCGTCTCTTGAAAGTACGATTCCAAGTCACATAAAAAGTTTCCGAAGCCCATAAAAAGTAGAGACTAGCCCATAGTTTTTTTCCGCCAGAAGAGCAGAGAATACACATTCGCTTATCGTCTCAAGATTCATTTTCAACTGCTCTTCTGAATAAAAGTGTATAATATCTACTCCTCTTATATTCTTATATTATTCTCTGGCTTTCAATGTGCGCCCAAAATTCGCTTGGATTCCGTTGGGTTTTCATTTCTCTTATTTTTCAGAATATATATATATCTAAGCTATAAGAGTAGCTAACATATATATACTTCTAAGCCAGTAAAGCACAATAGCTAAAGAGAGAAAATGCTTTACATATTTTTTAGGATATAGTNTAACATATATATACTTCTAAGCCAGTAAAGCACAATAGCTAAAGAGAGAAAATGCTTTACATATTTTTTAGGATATAGTATATTTTTTCTCTGACTAAACTCTAAATTCTAAAAAAAGTGTGGAAACGTAATAAAATCCTCTTATTATTCATAACTCTTTGACATCAGTTGGGAAGTCATTTGTGAGTTTTTATGACACTAAAAGAATTTTTGAACCCAAGAGCAAAAAAGCGACTCTAGTTGATGCAAATTGTATGATAATTTGGTATATATACTATAGTCTATTATTTTTGTGTTAGTTGAGATTTGTAGTTACTTCTTTTTTTACAACCCTGCTGTTTATATTTTTTCTAGTGACTTACTGACCTCAGCAACTTCCCAAAGTGTAAAAATGTATTTAACTAAATGTCTACTCTGGCTACTTACATATTCTTCCCATAAATAGCTTTGCATATATTTGTAAAAACTTAACTAGAGCCTAATAAGTCTTGATTACCATATGTATTTTCTTCTTAGTGACTTTTATCCTCTTTCTTTGAATTAGGCTTAAAACTTGCCGTTTTAGATACTTACGTCAGCTTATGTTCACTAGCTATGCATAAATTCATAAGGACTTGGACTAAACTCTATTCCATTTTCACTTTTCAGAGTCATTCACTTCTCTCTTCCTAATTCATCCTCAATAGTCTATACTTTCTTAGTTCAATGTATTTTCGTTTGTACTATAGTCTACCTATAAAATATAATATGCGCATTATTACCAAGACTAACATAGTAAAGGAAAAGCACTTTGTCTTTCTTCACACTAGAGCAGATTTTCTGTCGATTGAGCATTTTGAGAAATGAGAAAGTACTAAAGGTATATAGCTATATAGACTTAAGGTTTTTAGAGGTTGAGCATTATATATTAGCATTGAACAGGAGCAGCGAAAAGAAAATCTTCCTTAGTTCTTTTCTTCTCTTATTATGTATTCAGGCTGAATTTCATACCAGCTTCAAAAACTTACTACTCTCACGATCATTCAAGTTGAAGACGAGAGAACTATATACACATATATAGTCTTTTTTGTATCTACTAAAACAGTTCTTGTTCTATGCACACGTGTCTATATGTTTATAACTTGGAAGAATAAGAAGAAGAAAAGATAATAGGCTAAATCCATTCGTTTTTTGAAGAAGAATACTTCTATATCTTCTCTTCACCATTTTCACCAGAGCTCTGACTGACTATAACTCTCTATTCAGTCATCTCTCATTCATATATCTTATCCTCACTTGCATAGGCATTTTTCTATGCAAAATTTCTTTTTTTTCGCATATTCTCTTTTTTTTCTACTACAGCTCTCCTCTCTAGCTTTAGACTTCGTTGTTATGCAGAGGCACAGCTTGGCCCAAGATCTTGCATTCTAGGCAAAATTTTCTGTCATGTATGCACAAGGCATCTGCTCCTCGAAAATTAAACTCGTACAATACTACTAAAGAGAGAGAGAGAAAGATGTTCTCACACAAGAAAGCAATTTTTCCAGCTTTTTCGCTTTACATCTTGGAATAATTTTACATTTGTTTTGTACTCTAGTCAAAGTCTATATTATGTGATCATGAGATGGTGTGACGTTTGGCAAGATGAAAAAGACAAGAATTTTGTGTACTGGTAGAGAATATCAAATTTTGTTCTTAGAGAGTCTAAAAATATGTTTTGTGGTTGATCGACAAAATGCAATAAAATGTAATGTTGGTGTGCTAAGAAAAAAATGACAAGATGGTTCGAATGGTGTTGGCAGTGTATTTAGTGTCAAACTTGTATATGTCAAAAAGAAAAAGTTCTCATTGGCGAGACAATAGTGAAATCAAATCTCTATAAAGAGGCAAAAGAAACAAGAAGAGAAAAGACACCCAAAATTTTATTGCGTATAGACATCTAAGAAAAAACTCAACTTTTTTACCTTTTCTGTCACTGACTTGGCTTCATATAGAGAGAAAATGACATTAGCCGAAATGTAAACTTTTCTTGAAGAAATTTCTGGCTGACCCTTTTTCTTTTATTTTTTTGTTCTTATCACAAACTTTACATCTGTCCGACAACGCTAAAAACCAAAGGTCGAGTGAAGACTAGAGTACATAAAAACTATCTTTAACTGCTCTGTAAGTATGATATATGAAATAAAACTATGTTTCTAGACTTTATATATATGTGTCTATCTACCTGCACCAGCAACTTTCTCTTGTATTTTTTTCATCTACTTTCTTTTACCTTCCGTTTTCTTTCTGACTCTGTTCTGAGAGTATAGAAAACAGCTTGGCTAAGTGAATTTCTCTCTACTCTCCCTTTTTCTCTACAACTTACATCAAAAGCTTTAGTACTGTTGCTCTTCTCTCTCTCTCTCCAAAAACTCTTCTGTTTCTACAACTCGACTCTCTCTCTTTGCTGTCACGAAAAGAACCCAATTTTTCCCAGAATAAAAAACTAGCAGAGAGGTTTAGACTACTCCTAATGTAATAAAATAGTGGAGAGAGAGAAAAAAGTATATAGACTACATATATGTTGTAGAGTAGAGTTATAGTCACATAGAAAGAAAAAAAATCCCACACATGAATTTTCCATATGGATTTACTTTAGTTATACGATAGTAGAATTTTGTTTTAATCTCACGTCTTCCCTTCGTTTGTTGCTGACTTGACTAAAGACATGACACGATGAGCTTGTCAGCTTTTTCTCTCATCCATCAATTATTATTTAGAACTATTGCAGCAATATATATAGTTACTGTAGTAAAGTCAAGTCAGTGGAATGGAAAGAACAAACAGAAAAGTTATTTGATTTGATGGAAAAGTTTCAGGTTACTTACACCTTTATTTGACTTGAGTTGACCTCTGAAAAACAAATTCGTTCAATATTCAAGGGAAGTAGTGAAAGAGGAGACTACATTTCATTTGTGAACAAAAAGTAAGCTCCTTTGCAAAATTACCTGACAAGCTACACAATTCAATCAATCCTTTACCCTGTGACAAATAGTCAAGTCACACCTGCCGCACATATTTCATTTCATATTAGATTTTTTTTGCATGTGAAATTTTCTCTGTCCTCAAACTGTCTCCATTTACTTTTCTTCTTGATGACATGCTCACTTACTCATGACTGAATGATAGATGATTGTCATCAATGGTATATCGGTCGTTTCTATTTTCTGGCTCTTTCAATTTTGTACGGGTTTTTATTTTTCTCATATTTTGTTTGTATACATTATCATTGATGAATCATCAAACAAAAGAATCTGTTTTGTATATTAATTTTGATTAGTGTATTAAAATGTGCATGAAAAATCTAGTTTTAAGTCAATTTTCCTCATGTTACGGTACTTTATAACTGATCGGCATTGTTGACTATCAATAATTTATTTTTATCAGCACAAACGATTTTCTTCTTGATGACATGCTCACTTACTCATGACTGAATGATAGATGATTGTCATCAATGGTATATCGGTCGTTTCTATTTTCTGGCTCTTTCAATTTTACACGGATTTTTATTTTTCTCATATTTTGTTTGTATACATTATCATTGATGAATCATCAAACAAAAAAAATCTGTTTTGTATATTAATTTTGATTAGTGTGTTAATATGTGTATGAAAAATCTAGTTTTAAGTCAATTTTCCTCATGTTACGGTACTTTATAACTGATCGGCATTGTTGACTATCAATAATTTATTTTTATCAGCACAAACGAGACTATTTTTTATTCCAAATCACTAGTAGTTTTCATTTTCATGCATTTGCATTCAATTTGCTTGATATTTTGATAGACCTTTTCCACTTTTGTAAATTATAGGAATCAACAATTTCTAGTTAACTATATTTACGGCATTGCTGTATTCTTACAGTCTTGCTATAGGACAACTTTTAATAATTTAATCCTGATTACATGTTGCCATTTTTAAAATATTCGGCGTTCTACTTCGTCATATATTCTTCATGAATTCTGTACTTCTCCCGAACGGAAATGACCACATCAAAATGGTTTGTTATATCACATGAAACTGACATTTTTCTCTTTCATTCTTCCTTCATGTGAGGTCTTTTCCTTTTCCTTTGCACTTCTGTCAATCTTTTCATTCTCGTTTCTGATTCTGATAGATACAATATTGGTTTGCCTTGTAAATCTGGGAGTTGAAGGGTAAAACTTGTGAGAAGTAAGTAAATGTCGGCCTTTCCTTTGTACGTACTGTTTGTTATACTATATAAATGTAGTCGTCTGCACTTGTTAGATGGAAAGATAGTTACCTTGAAAGAGAAAAAAGGAGTGATATACATAGTCAGTCGGTCGTCCTTGTTGTTTGTCGACATGGATTTTGGCTTCATTGGTTCTAACTTTGCTTTTTTTTTCTCGCTATGTGATATTCCACAAGTAGACTACAAAAGTCTATATTTTCAGACTTTGGTATATGATATTGAAACAGTATAAGAAAGTTGATTGTAAGGCCACATCTTAGATAGTTGAGTTCAGTAGTTGAGCTTAACATTGTGTCAATATAATATTTTCTATTTGCTTTTATCCTTGTGATGCTTTTCCTTTTTCTTTATCATTGTACTACTGTTTTGTGTAAAAGTTGGTAGCTTTTAGCTTGAGGACTTTTTCTTTGGCCTCACAGTACTACTTTTGCTTTCTTGTTTTTCAAGAACTTGTACACCAGTCAGATTCAGAAAATTCTCTCTCTCTCTCTCTCTTATTCTTTGTATTGTAGTAAAGGATTTTGTAGAGACAAAAACATGTACATATACGGCCGCAATGCGACAATACAGAGAGAAAGTAAACAAGAGAGGAATTTTCTTCGAGACAGAGAACATTGGAATTAGAAGATATTACATCTGCGGCCTTAAAGCTTGTACGTTGCTGTCACCATTTTTGGTCTATTGTCTGTATTTCTCTTTCTTATATAATATGTACTTTCTACTGTATGGCAATGCCAATGATATAAACTTTTACTTTAAGTCTGTAGTTCTAAGGTTATATTTCTACAACTTTGAGTCACTTTGCCAATTTTGCAATATTCTCTCTACTTCTTCAGCCTTTTCGCAATTACTATTTCGCAAACACCTACAAGAAGAAAAAGATGTACATATAAATCAACATAAGTAAGCAAACCCTTCAGAGTACACTAAAAACGTTGGTAGAAAGTCGTGTCAATTTAGTCTTTGTTAGTTTCTATGATGTGGATTTGTGGCTAGGTTTATAAGTGTATGAGCAAGCAAACGGAAATCAAAAGAGATTTGACTCATTATTGACTTTTTCTATTGACTGCTCTCTTGTATTGTATACAGGAGAAAGTGAGTTCAGTTCTCTTTAGGGAGAAAGAAATACAAGAGGACAATGAAGTTGAGTAAAGGCTAAGGCGATTTATTTCATAAAAGCTAAACCCCAAAAACTATAATCCTTACTTTCTTCTTTAGTGAAGACTATATACTGACTATGAGAGAAAAGAGTTTTATATATAGAAATATTATTATGGAGTGTAGACATAAAGTGCCTAATGGTTGGTAGTAAAAGTCCATGTTCAATGAACGTATATATATTTCCTTATTCTATTGTCTTCTTTTCCACAACTCGTCTTATTATGCTACTATATACTCTAAAGAATAAAATCCTTACATATTATAGTAAAAATCTAATGCGTATATATATATATGTATAGTCTAACATAATAAATTACATGAGTAAAAAACTACTAGACTCTCATAAATTGCATATGTCAAGGAAAGTTGAAGAAGAAAGTGCCACAAGAGTTTTGTGATCACTAAAAGTAAAACATTGATTTTTAGCTAATGTGTTGGTAAAAGTAGTCAATTTAGTGTAATTAGATTCAATTATAAAATTTATTGTCAAATTGACAGAGCAAAAATTTATGTAGTAGTTTCTTTTGGATAGGATTCAAATATAAATGAAAGAGCAATTTTAGTTATTGTATTATTTTCCTTTTGCTAAAATATAACGAGCGTCGCATCGTCATTTTATCGTTTCGTTTTCTCTACGACATAATAATATAATAGTCACGACATTTTAGAGATCCCATTTTCCGCTCAATTGTTCTCTTTTTATAACATTGGAGGCAAAACGCGTAAAAATATAATGAAATGTTCTTTCATGTTTTGTTATTTTGTAGTTTAGTTTTAGAACGAAATGTATATCCTGTAGTGTAATAAAACTCACACAATTTGACTTTAGCTTTTAGATAGAAAGAAAGAGTAAAAAAGAATAAGTATAAAAAGAAAAGTATATACTCAGACAAAGTACAAAGTAAGGAATAAATCAAAAGGCAAAATTGCGTCTCATCCTTACATATATATATTCTCTTATGTCATATGGGTGTATTATTATATAATACGTACACACATGCTTTACAGAGTAGTATAGTTGTATTGTATTGTATCGTTGTTATATTATTACTTTCTTTCAGAAGACTAAAGATAAAAAAGAAGACAAAACAATAAAAATAAATTGAAACATTTTCCTCTCAACAAACAACAAAAGGTAAGAGAAAATAGGGAGAAAATATATGCAAAAAGGAAGACTTTATGGGTCACAATATAAGTAGAATAGAGTACTCAAAAAGCATTCATGACGTTTCGTAAAAAGAAAGTGAACAAAGCTACAAAAGATTCTCTGTTTTTACTCTGTGTCTAAGTTTGCAATCACAAACTAAAAATAATAATAAGGCAAAGAGTAAGAGTCCAGTCTGGAATTTTAATTTTATCTTTTGATTTCATTTGTCGGTCAATTCAGCCAAAGCTGAATCCACCAGTCCAAAAAATTATTCTCCACAGTTATATAAATACAGGCTTTAAATTTCAATATACTGCATTTTTTTGCTACTTGTATAGGAACTTGATCCTAATCATAACTCGTT
Organism: Oncopodura yosiiana; assembly: GCA_009869805.1. Lineage (NCBI taxonomy): Eukaryota > Metazoa > Arthropoda > Collembola > Entomobryomorpha > Oncopoduridae > Oncopodura > Oncopodura yosiiana. The sequence goes on from VCNE01002591.1 coordinate 18,470, forward strand.
AGTCATGATCAGGATAAGTAAGCCTTGAAAGACTTTTAGTGATGTTCCAATGTAATCTATATTTATATACGACTTGAGAAACTTACACTATAATAATTGGTTTAGAACAAAATTTAATGATAAACGTGCAGATTAATCAGATATGTAAAATAATTTTATTAATTAGTTTGTACGTCATATTTTGATTAATTAATAATTGCGGCTGCTACACAAAAGCTTAATATAGTTTCTATAAATTGCATTAGCTTGTAAATATTTTAAAATTAAAGTAGTTGATTATTTTTTGCGTGGCGTTGAAGTTTGTAATTTGCAACAAATTTTTATTAAATGTTAAAATGATCGAATCTGTCAATTATAGTCATGTGGCGTCGATGATTTTCATAATTTGTAAGGAAGTCGGAATCATTCGTTCCTTAAAATATATTTATGCTTATTGTATTTTTGCATAAGCAACCAAAGAAAATATTTGAGACTTGTGTAAAACCACTGTAGTATACATTTCACTTCTGCTATCTACAAGCGACATTATTTCTTTATTTTGTGCTACTGCAACTCATAACTTCTCTTTTTCTCTTACAAGGATAAAGTCTCTAACTGCAACAACTATAAAAGAAGCTCATAAACTAAGGAAATGCATGTTTGTCTAGTTTCAGAGTTGGAACATGGATGTTGATGAAAATGTACTACTCTACCATTCCTTCTGTTGTACATTGTAATAAATACATGTATACATTTTGGTTGATTTCCGACATTAAAAGTTTCACTACTTTACACTGGTAGGAACTTGAAATGAGCAAAACTCCAAAAGTGAAACATTGCTGTGAATTTTGACACTAATCAATTCAAATGTCACAAAACCTCAGCAATATTTTGAAAATTTTCTTCCAATGTAATTGCTGCTTACTTCTCTTGAAATAATTGTCTGTATCAAAAGTTTGAATTTCAAGCACATTGCACTGCACTAACTTAAAGGCAGGAAGCAGATAAGATATTTCATCATTGTTGATTGTACTATATCTATTGTATATCAGTATATCATGGTGCTATTCAATATTATCAACAAAAGAAAAAACAGGAACCACGCGCTCTTTACTATTACTCTAACTCACAAAACTGAAATGAAATCATACATGTATCTACCTATATACTTTCGTACTTTCATTTTGTCCTGTTTCCTCAATACTATAGTTGAACATGTATAGAGGCTCTGATATATAATTCTCCAGAGTATTTACTTTACCATTTCTCCTTTTCTCTAGTTCTCCTTATGTTCTGCAGCCACTTTTCCTGTTTCCTCAATTGCAATTTTTCCATGAATTTCCTCAATAGCTGTTCTACATCATATTTCTTCTTCTTCTTCTTATTGACGATGTATTGCAGACATATGAAAAAGATGATGATGCTCAAGAACCAATTTCAAACACAATTATGCTGATTGATGATAAGGCATACATATGTACGTATAGTTTATGCTTTCCAACTACTTGAGAGAGAAATTGAACGAAGGGAAATATATGCTATGATTGAAAGGAAATGAAGCGAAATAAGGAGCAAATTGCAATGGTTTTGTGCATGATTAATATTGACTTGAATTTTTATATTTAGCTTCGCAAATGTAAAGTAAAGTGTTTACAATGTAAGAATGGTGTCATTTTAAAAAGAAGAGAAAGTATAGTACAATGAAAATACTTCAACAACAAATTCTCTCACCTGATGGCCAATAATAAGATCAAAGTGAAAATAAGTGTATTTTCTCAACTCTCAAAGTTTCAACCTAAACTTTTCCTTTGACGTAAACAATCTCTTGTGTGTTGTGTGACCTTGCACATTTACTGGTACATTGTACAGCTTTTTAAAATCTGCTAGCAAGTCTCTTTTCTTCTTTTACTTTTTCTCAATCGATAAAAAGAAGACGATATAAAAGGTATGGAAAGCTCTCTTTCCATTGTGTAAAGAATAAAGTGAAGATTCTTTTTTTTTCTTGGCGTCTCTCCTTTATTTCTATTATTCTTTGCTCCATTTTCGTCTTTCGTAGATTGGTTTATTTGCTCAGTGACTTGAAGTTAAGAAGGGGAAAAGAGAAAGAACTAAGAATATTTATTATAAGGTGTATGCTGTCTTACAAAAGGAAGAAGGATCAGCTAATCTAAATACCAAAAGACTGAATGTAAACAGACGTGTAGAATTGAATGGATAAAATGAAGGCAACAGAGACTAGACTCGACTAATA
>VCNE01002592.1:0-31371 GCA_009869805.1 Oncopodura yosiiana
GGGGTAAACAATACCAAACATTCTTTGATGCTTATATAAATGAAACTTATTGTATAAAGAGTAGAATAAATACTTTTACTTAGTATGGTGCAAACTTACGAAAATAAAACAATTATTATTAATCTTACCAACGATGAAAGCCAACAGGACAAGAATGTTACCACCGACAGTAAGGAGCATACAAACACTAAGCGCTAATGCGATGAGAATGCTCTGTAAATAATAAATTTTTTACATTTGTATATTAAAGCTATATGAATTTGTTCATAATATCAATAATATAAGACATAAAGTATATAACTTGCCAGCCATAAGGAAAATGGAGGAAGCACTGCACCTAATTCATCAAGCTCTCTTGTATCATTTCCATAAATACTTCCATTAACTTCCCTTGAAGATGAAATATCCTCATCACTCCCAGTGTAATTGTTTAAAATACTACACTCGTACGCAAAAGGTCGGTCGGAACAAAGTTTTAATATTTTACCCCTTTTCCTGCAATAACAAAAAGATACAAAAAAGTCAAGTTAAATAGACTTTATACTCTCTATATACAATTGTACACACGTAACTCAATTCTACTATATGCTTGTTTTCAGTCATACTTAATATATTTTGAGGTTAAAGCCACAGCACGTAAATGAAATATGACATGGATGTTTTTGGGTTTGTGGTCTTGTATAACCTATATAATAGAAGACTAAACTTTTACAAGATGAATGAGGGAAAAGCTCATAGTGAGTGATTGCATTAAGATGAGAGAAAAGTGGCAGAGTGAGTGAAAGTTGTGAGAGCAATTTGGAAGGAAAGTGACGGAGATTGCTAAACCAAAGATCTTAAAGAGGAGATAAAGAGAAGAGTAAAAAGGCTACGACCGTGACGAGAGGTGATTGGCTTTTGAAGGTTATTTGTTTGTTGTTACATAGTATTTGCTCCTTATCTCAAAATATCAAACCTTTTAGCTACACATAGTCCATTTATGTATATGCACATCTCATGATGATATGTCTATATGTGGTGACATATGAGAGTGTACCAAAGTATTATTCAAGAAATCTTGCACTTTCACTTGACGTACTGTTCAGACTTCTCATGAATTTAGACTATCTATAAGACTTTCTCTTCTGCTCTTGTCCATATTCAAAATGTTTTTAACTTGACTTCACTTAAACACTAATGTCTAGTAGGTCTCTCTTCTCATGTCAAATTAGCTTGAAAACATCTTACGACACATAATATACTTTCACATGTCAAATTATCTATATGGTTAGCAACACATATCACGAATCTCTCTTTCGCTTATATACTTGTGCCATGTGACTTTCCCTTTGGGTTTCCTTAGAAGAAAAATACAAATATAAAGACATACGTCACTGTTGATTAAGCCGTAATGGATTTGTGTGAAGAGTCTGGATTACTTTAGAAGCATATCATAAGAGGGGTTATATTCTTCTAGAACATTATTTGATTGCTCTACTTATATTAAATATATGTAGTTAGCATGCAGAAGAGAAAAGTCTGAGAATAAAAAAGGAAGAGGAAGGGAAAAAAGATTTTTCAGTTTTGGATTGACTTTATCAAAATGTTGCAAGTGGGTGATTGATGGCTCAGCTCGGTATGGAGTCTTTTTCTTTCCTAAACAAACTTTCTTTTTCTCTCTAATAGATCTCCTCCTGCCCTATACCAGTAGCAAAAAATGGTAGAATGCTTTTCTTTATAGAAGCACATCATCCATTCTCTCTTCTCTCTGCATCTTCTCTTCCGCTTTCTCTCTATATACCGTATTTCTTCCAATAACTCCCGGCCTCTAATAGTACCCCGCCTCCAATAGTACCCGGGTTAAAAACTAGAAGTTTCATTTAGTACCCGGGCCTCTAATAACTCCCCGCCTCTAATACCCGGGCCTCTAATAGTACCCGGCCTCTATTAGTACCCGGGTCTGAAAGTAAAAGTTTTGAATAGTACCCCGGGGAGTTATTGGAAGAAATACGGTATATACATTACCTTTTTGCTCCTTTTCTCTTCCTCTTACTTATTACTCATAGTCTCTTTTACTAAACCGTAACTTTCTTCTTATATACTCGACCTAAACTTAGGGTAAAAGTATAATAGGTTAGAAAAACTGAAATCCCTGATAGTCTGATCATCATCACTCGATCTTTTTCCTTCAAAGTAAGGAAAAGTATATACTAATCCTCAACTTGAATGCTTGCCTAACCGTTCTAGTTACACTTTGTCTGTCTGGCGTCAATTTTTCTTTTAGTATAAATATACACTATCATACTTTCCTTTAGCTTCCTATCTTCTGGTTATGGCAGAAAGGTATAGTGGAAAACGTAACCACAGTTTATATTTGATGGAATGTAGATTGGTGAAAATGGTTTAGATATTATGGCTTGAGTTATATAGTATGATAAAAGGGTTAGATTAGGTAAAGTAAATGTGGTGTTGAGCACAAAAACCATCCTTTTTTCTCTTGAGTACTTTGACTCTACTTTAGCTTGAGGGAAGATAGTTGCAAGCGATTAGAGTTTTCTCTCAGCAAAGCTAGAAAACCAAAAAAGGGTTTTATAAACTACATGTTACTTTTGCCTTTGGCTTTGAAATTTTAGCGTTGTAGGTGAATATCGATAGAGAGAAAAGCAAAAAAAAAATTGTGTTGTGTGTTGAAAGTTTTTTGGAGAAAGGAAATGAAGTAGCCAATGACAAAAACGAAAAGAAAATAGCTCATTTCCTGCTTACAAGCAGAGAACAAATGATGTGCATTTTTCATTTCACTTTAAGTATATATATACTATATGCAAGATGAAGAAGAGATGACCACTGGTGAACAAATGCTAAGAAGAAGAAGAAAACTGACAACAACGTTGTATAGAAGCTCAGATGCTGTTCACTACAATAAAACATTTTTTTCGTCTTTTTTCTTTAGCTTGGGCCAAAGCTCACAAAAAATAGTATTAAAAAGGCGTACCATTATGGAGAGCAAAAAAGTGTTCATTCATCTGCAAATTGCAAAAGAAGCATTACTGACGACTGGCTCCTCTGGCTACAACATTGAAGAAGCTTCAAGACAAGTATACACAATAGTGCTACCAAATTGAGTGCTATTGAAAGAAATTCTCGTTAAGAGTAAAGAGAGAGAGTCTTAAGAAAAAAAGATAAGGTTGGATAGAAAGAGCACATGTGTCTCACATCATATAAGATAAAATAGAAAAGAGACTATGATCATCAATACTGTCAATGCTCAAGTTGCTAAAATTATTATGTTTCTTAGACTTTCTTTTAATCTATTGTAACTAACTAGAAAAATCAATCTTTCATTTCATATATTTCTCTCTTTCGATTTTTATTAACAATTTTCTTCTGTAGAATGGAATTCCAAAATAATATTGAAAATGTCCTTCAGCACTTCAGGACGTAAAAATTTTCCATTCTCATCAAATTAAATTAACTAATTTCTCATGGAGAAAATTGGTAAAAAAATGCCAACTCGTCTTATATTTTACTATATGTATATTACTAGAATCTTCATAGTAATGGTTCATTAGACCACAATTGTCATATCAAATGTTATGAAATCTCACTTTTTTGTAATGAAATTTAATATTTTTATCATTAAGAAAATTTAAGAGTCATCGTAGCATCTTTTACTATCTCCATCTCCAATATTAAATTAAAGATAAACGATTACTAGTTATATACTCCTCCATTTTCGGAAATGAACGGAGTCAGTTGGAAAAAATATTCTAAGAGTATAAATTTCATGTTGAGAGTCGGGTTAATCATATTTTCTTTAATGTAGCTCATAATAATACAGTAGTCTAATATATTCTTGTGTATATGAAGTGAGAGAGCACCAAAAAGTACTTTTCTTTGACATTTTGGCCTCTCTAACTTTCTCTCTCCTTGAATGAAATGAAACTCTCATTTTATGACAGGTAATATTTATATCATAACGCATTACTGTGAATGTCATTAGATCTTCTAACCTAAATGCAATGCTAACGTATATATACTACAACATCCGAAAGAGTAAAAGTAGTAGTACGCTACATATAGTATTCAAGTAAAAGCTTAGTCTATTTCTCTTGAATTTCTCTTCTCAGCTTTCTTCTTTAGTATATATGAAATGAAGCACTATATACCATTTATACTATCGCCTTCATTCAGTTGCTCAAGAGAGAACTAAAGAGACTCCATTACGTTGGAGAAAGAGCCCAAAAGTCTTTTGCCTATATGCCATCGTCTTAACAGTAATTGAATATGAAGAGAAGAACTTGCTAGTTGATGTTTAGCACACTATATGCTTTAATAGTTATACAACATACTAAGGAAAAACATCCTTTGCAACTTCATTGCTCTTTTGCTTACCACAAAAAGTTTCCTGTCTGAACTCTTCTTCAATTTACACTTCTCTCTCACCACCTTATTACTAACTAGTTAATAGTCAACAGCTCTTGAGCTAATCGTTGTCGTCTCAAGTATTAGTGTGTGTATGTAGAAGAAGCAAATTAAATTACTCTAAAAGCATATTTATTAGTTCACTATATGAGACTGTAGAGAAGGAAATGAGCCATTAAGTTGAATGTGTATAAACGTGTGAGGGAAATGACAGGTTTAAGAAAAATGTTTTTCAGTTGAATATTTATAAAATTCTCTAGAGACACATTTGTAAAAGAAATTGGTAAAAGTTATAGCAAGAAAGAGAAGATGCTGGTTTGGCTCTTTGGTTTTGTTGGTTGGCTAATATCTGAATGAATGAATTGAATTCATGACTGTAGAAAATCTGACAGTTGTGTTTGAATTAGTTCATGGGTGATTAAACATAGACTATATACACACATAAAGTATAACATATAGGTATAGTATAAGTAGGAAGTAGTAAGCGAGTGTGAAAGAAGAGATTATGTAAACTGTGAGCAGTCATAGGAGCTTATTTGGTTTTGTGGTCTGGTGTTCTTATAAGGCCCGTGCTTGTAAGCAGTAAAATATAGCAGAAAGGAAAAAGGTGTGACTAAGAGTTCACCATAAAGATTAAAAGTATGTCAGAGACACAAGTACTTGAGAGTCGTCATCATATAAGCTATTGGTTGAATCTGCTGGCCAAAGCAGCAGAAGAGACATAAATATAAAATAAAACTCCATGTTGCTTTTTCTCTTTCTCTCATCTCCTTTTCTAATAGCTTAAAAAACTAATCCAAGTTTTGTAAAACACACTACGCTGTATATATAGTAGTATAGCTATCAACTACAGTTAAAGAGAGAGATCTGTTTGAGTCAAAAAGTAGAATAAAGTCTGTGAGTCTCAATCGGCTCTGGTCTAAAGTAAAAGCATGCTATTATATTTGTATTGCGTAACTTTTGAGAGAAAAGTAGCTCTTTGATACTTTGTGCACAATGAAATGTAGAGAGAGAGAGATATCCTGTTCTCTACTCAGAGAGAGACCATAGGTCTTGCTCTCTCTCTCTCTCTAATCCATAAGGTAAACATTCTTATCCATCTTTAACAAAAGAGCTACTTCAAAGTTATAGTAGTGATCAAGACAAGCAACTTCTCCTATCTATATATAGGTATAAGGCTACTGAGCCATAAACTCATTTTGGTGTATTATGTACAATAAGTACACACAAACAGTGAGATATCTTTGCACACTATAGTTTTTACAACTGGACTTTATTGATATGACTTTTCTCTCTCTCTCTATAGATCTCTTTACTTATTATAGTTTCAAGCTGTCAACTTTTCTGCAATCCTCAGCTATCAGTAAGGAGCCATATATGAGCATTTTGTAAACTTTTCTTTAAATTAGAGTCATTATAACTAAACAAAAAAAATCTCCTATCGTTTTTTGCACACATCCTGTTCACCTTTTTTATTTTTTTCACCTTGTATTTTATGGCTTGGAGTTTTATAAAAAAGCTAAAAATAGTGTTTATATTCTTATTATTATTATGTTTCTAAGATGTCTTGATGTGACGTTTTTAGTTGTTCTATCTCAAGGACTTTATTTTTTCAAATTATATTATAGGAAAAAGCATCGTGGGAGACTTTAGTCGCTAAAAAGAAATAGCACAGCAAGTAGCAAATATGAAATGTTTTTTGTGTCTGTCTCTAATATTTTTTCTCCATTTGTGGCCATGATGATATTTCTATTCTTGTCTTTCTTTTTATATTCAAATGTGAAATGTACCTGATTGCTCTATTCAAGAATAGAATCAAGGCTTCAAAAAAGAAAGTTGGCTATAAGCAAATCAATTCTTCAATCAAAGTTTCTCTCATTTGACTTTGTGAGGAGTTGAAATATGTATGTCACATGAAAAGAATTTTTTTCTTTCTATCTCTATATTGGAGAATACAAAAGCTTCTTACTTAGATACATGATACATATATGCAATACTTACCAATTGGAAATGAACTCTTGTGAAATCGTGAAAATTGGAGTGTAATTGAATGATGAATTTACATTTACAGGAAATTCCGACTCCATCTGCAAACTAGAGAGAGACAACGAAGTCCTTTCTCTCTTCTTGTCTTTTTATATTGTAGAAAGAGAAGAAGACGAAGAAGAAGTTGAGAGAGAGAGAAAGGAGAAGAGATGTGATGACGTTATAATGTTACAAATGGTAATAACGACTCATGTAGTACTTTCTCTCTCTTTCCTACAGTATATAATTTGTTTCGTTCCAGTTATCACCACTTTTTTATATGTACTATCAACCACAAAAGACTTGAGTAAAGTTGGAGTTGAAACTTTTGAATTTGTCAAGTGTATCCTTCTCTTCGTCTCGTGTTCCTTGTACTTTTCTTCTACTTCTTTTCCTTTGCTGAGAGAGTTTGAGCTTCAGCACAGCAAATTATGTCGTCGTCGTTCTTGGTACGGTTTGATGTAAGTGTAAAAGTTAGTTGTAAGTAGTTACAACACTGAATTGCTAGCAAGAATGATGATGAAACCCATTTCCGAAAAATGGAAATGATTTCCGCTTTCGTCTCATCTGAAAAGACACAAGAGTAAGAAAATGTAATGTCATCCATATACTATACTATACTAATATAAAACTATCTTATATATATAGTAAGGAAAAATATTTCTTGAAGAAAGTAGCTTGGATACCTTTATTCCTTGCAGCAATGTATTTATATGTGTACACTAGCAATGAAATCTATATAGTAGATAGTAGAGAGTGAATCAAAATGCACCCAGTGAAGAGATTTTGTTTCGTCGTTAGGTTGGCTATTCCTTTATGAGCTATGATTTATGAGACCCGTAATTTTTTTTGCTGGGCAACAAACAAGGAAAGCAAAGAGTGAGTTGTGAGTGACTGCTCCTTACTCTTTTCTTAGTTTATATATACAACCCAGGAAGAGAGTAGTTAGTGTAGTACACCATGTATCTATAGAGAGCTATGTGTGCATCTTCCCTATGATGTTTGTAAGAATTTCCACTTGGCCAACCTCTATTAGACTCATTCACTTTCTCATAAGTTTACTCATGTCAAGTTCTCTCTCTTTTAGGCTCATACGCTATAAAATATATATAGCAGCATCTTTTGTATAGTCTGCAGTCTGTCACTATACAATGTAACATTATCTTTCTAATAGAGTTACAATATAAAATCACTGTCTGTTTATATACTGTACAGTAGTATGATGTGGACAATTAGGAGCTTGCTTGCCGATTTGAGAAATGACTTGAACTGTTAGGGGAAGAAACTTTAGCTTATAGAACCTCATAAGAATTCTTTAAAAATTCTTTCTCTTTTCTGAATCATATATCAAACTTTTACACACTTTTTCTTATAAAATCATCATTCAACTTTCGCCTTATAGTATTGTCATGTTATATAATGCTTCCGTTTATGGCTATACTTATATATTTATGTGCATCTATTTTTCTTTGAAAGTCTATTATAGTATATATCTATCTAAGCTCTTGCTAACTTGAAAAATAAGCTGAGAAAAGAATCTCTTTCCTTTTCTTTTCTTTATGATGAAGACATGCAATGATGAAGATAACATTAAGCATTAGCATAGAAAAGTGACAGAGGATTGAATGCCAACAACATTGCTGTAGTACACAAGCCAAGCTTTTCTTTACTCTTTTATATGTAGTCTAACAACTGCACAGCTTGCACATTGAAGCAGAAGTGCATAGAGATAAGAAAAGATGAAAAGGAACAAGCAACAAACAGGAACTTGGAAAAATTTGGATGAAAATGAATCTATAAGGTTAGGTTACATTAAGCAAGCCAAAAAGTGTCATTGTAAAGGAGCTTTGTGAAAATGACATAATTCTACAGAAACTTTTAAGAAGAAGAAGAGTTGAAGTCCTTTCATTAAACTTGAGCACACGTGGTGATTTATGAAAGTAAAAGAGAGTATATTAGAACTCTACTACTCATTTACATAACAAACAACGTTTGTGACCACAAAGTTCAACAAGAGAACACAAACAATATAAGAAGATTGCAAATTTCTTTCAACTTTTCCTTTCTCTTGTAATAACTATCCATATATACGCCATTGCATTTTTAATGCAAGTAATTTAAAAAGATACAATGAAAAGGAGGAAAAATATTAGATTTAGGTTAGAGATTATTGTCTATATCAATATAATGAATAACCACTCGTATACAAGATTGCAAATTGTTTTAGTGGCTTGGCCTACAGGCCAAAAAACAAGAGATTTTTGGTTTCGATTTTTACATGTTAGTTCAAGGTTATTAAAACATATTAGATAAACATATGGAGCATAAAACTCTTTTTTAGTCCATCAGGCAAAATAGTAGCCAAAACGAGTTTTGCATACTCTCAGGCTCTAGAAGTAACAGAGACAACGTAGTCTCAAGGATCTCCAGAGTCTAATTCAATTTGGAAATCAATTACGAGTGAAATTGTATTCAAGAATTCAAGTACGGGCATTCCAAACAGATTACATCCATTTTCTCATGTTGTATAGTGGTAGCTTGGCTATCACACTGAATATTAAGCAGGACGAGTATAATATAAGAAGAGAGAAAAGCATTCAAAGAATGTAACTATTGAAGCCTAGCTGGATAAGTCTACAATTACTATTTAACAAGTTGTATCTCTCAAGTCTCTCTCTTGCTTGCTTTTGTAACCTCATTTAAATTTATGTCATGAACATTAACACACACTATGAAAGATACTTGTAGCATTTGTTGTATATATTCCCTAGTTGGTGTAAATGTCATATTGCATTTTACATATAAACTCAACTCTGTAAGCATGAGGGTAGCACACATTGCCTGTTAATTTGAGTGTTAGTCTAATCTACATATTCTAAATAACTGACATAGTTTGGATGTGATATTAAAGTAAATGTTCATGTTATGTAATATTTGTGCAAATGTTTTCACTTCTAGACTTTTATATGAATATAGCTATATCACAGCTTAAAGTCAACAGTGTGCTCTGTGATTTTGCTACAGGTATACTTCGCAGCTAAGTAAACTATCTTGATCAAATCAAGATATGTTAAATAATCAAGGATAAGTCACTTAAAGGTATGACCTACAAGTGTAGCGAGAGGGAGAATGTCAACTCAATTGGGTTTCTGCGTTCTTATTCCTCTGCATTTACTAAATTGAAAAGGAATACGACACTCACATACACCTTGCGTACAAATTAAATAGATAATGTCACCAACTTTTACCCAGTTAGCAATGTCAAGTCTATCAACTAGTCATTTAAACAGCGTGAAATGTAAGGAGAAAGCAAGCTTTCATAAATATTCACAATACTCTGACAATGACAATAGTAATGAATAAAATAAATGTCTATGAGTTTCAACGACTGATACTTGGTTCACTCAGGTACAGGTTTTTTCAATTTGATAAGCTTGCTTTCTAGATTTTATATATGTCTTTACTTAACCCATTTGAGGCGGAAACTCACTCACGTAAAATGTGTAATATAAGCAACTGAGAGCGCATTCACCCACATTACGCGTTATCATAAAAATTTATTTAGTGGAAATATCTGAGTAGCATATGTAATCCGACAGAGACATTTCAAATAGTACATACATACATATGATTATACATACATTGCATTTACTATTGATAATACCTTTCTTGCTACAATCTAGATTTTTACTCATATATTTTTGGTAGCACATTTCATCACACTTACATACATTCATACACAGGACTGAGAGAGTAAAATAAGTATGTAAGTACTGTTTAGCTAAAAACGTACACGTTGTGTACACTCTTTTTCTCTCTATATATATTTACTTATAGGAAGAGAAGAAGAGTGAAAGCTCCATTTTCCGATTCAATACTCCTGACATGCATTTCCTTTTTAGGCTTAATCAAAGGATAGTGGGTGGATACTATAACTATATGGAATGTCACGTTGTGCCACCGCAAAAACAAGTGGGAAACGCAAGCATCACATATAAACTTTCACTTCTACTTATACACAGTAGTAGCATATATAAAATGTAATATCAAATACCTTTCAAACGTAACTACTGCTATAGACTATATAGACACTTGGTAAATAGCTTCGAAATATTGGCCAACTTCCTGGAATTTTCTAGCAATAGCTAAACGCTCTATGTTGAGTGGCACCTTTTTAGATAGGAGTCTGGTCACTAGCAATAAATCCTGTGGTCGCTGTGCATTGACAGATAACTGCATATTGTTAGACAAACAGATGTTTGTACAATGAAATTATGCATGTCATGTTTGCGTCATCAATGATAATAATTGCTACTTTTAGAATTTTACTACTCTATACAGAAGCTGTCATGCCACAATTGTTATGAGATGAGCCCCTGAAAAAGCTCTCTCTTCTCATATATCCTCAAAGTCAAAAAGTACTCTCATTTCCCACATATAATATATACATCAAGGGAAATTCAATCGACGAGTCTAGGTTTCCTACATATATGTATACATAGGTTTTGATTGAAACTTGAATTACCTTATTCCCTTTGTGTCATCTGTATTTTGTTATATTTCTATCATCGTCTGGTTGCACACACAATATAACAATTGTGTGTGTTTGTATACTACTAGGAGAAAACTAAATAAAATATATATATACTCGTACAGAATGTCGTCGTCCTCGTATAAAAAGCTATGTGTCTTTCTGTACCTAGTTGTTTAGTACATATAAGAGAGTACAAAGGGAAAATTGAGAAAGACACATAGACTCTATAAAAACTTGTAATATACTTCTATTTCGACAATTTCCTTCATATCTACTACTGTACATAGTTCAATGCTAAAATGGGTGGCCTAGCTAGCCTCATGTACAGTTACAAGTCGTCATATATGATATATTTGATGTATTATTGTGTCTGTGTGGAAACAACAAACTACTACCTTCTTTCAAAATGTACCAAAAGGGAAAAGCCACACTAGTACACAAAGTTTGCTTTTTTGGACAGTACATATAAAACACACTTGCTCTCCTTTTTTTACTTTGCTAGTTTTATAGAGTAGGCATTCACAGTGTGGATTTTCATTGTATACTTTGTGTCGCAAAAAAGATAAAAGAGCATATTGATACTTTGGTTTTGTCCTCTATGATGAATTGTTGTAGTGTATTCAATGTTATATACTTTTTACTTACATATATGCATACTATATGTATATGTCATTGATACAACATGACAAAATATGGACTAAAGTTCCTGATATAAAATAAATATACTATATCATTCAGGGGTTCAAAAAAGTACATGAAGTTTCTTTTTTTTTAAAAAAACACATAGAAAAAATACCTTTGCTAGTGTGTGTATATGTATTGAAATAAAAAAATATTCCAAGGGGACGATGACAGGTGTTGGTGTCTTAAATATTCGATGGCCCTAATCAATACTCACCTTGTTACACTTTACACTACGAGCTCAGTGTGGTTTAGGCTAACCAGCTAATATACTTTGTAGATATTTGAGGACAACATATATCTATGTTTTTGTTACATGACAGCGTGAAAGTATTAGTTGTAGTTTTTGACTGTGTCTGTGAAAGCTTTCTTCATGCTGTTTCGTCAATGAGACTCTAATATACACTTTCTAAATCCTAATACACAAGTTCACATTAACTATGTATTTTTATACTAACACATGCAACCACCTCAAGTTCTATTGTATGTATTATAGACAGACTTCCTGGACTGAGACAAGAGAGCTCGTACTGAGAGAAAAGTTGCTTTTCTTACTTTCTTTTTAAACAACATTCCTAAATTGGGAAAAAGTACTAAGTAGTTGCTAACAAATGATTGAGTGATGATGACGTTAGTTGTTTCTAAAAACTTTTATATCATACTTAAAAATACAGATATACAGTAGATTCTGTTTATTAACTATTTTAACGGATCTCTGTCTAATACTCTGTGTTGGTACATTACGGTAACTCTAATCTTTATAACAAAAAAAACATGAAACATTTGGGCTCTACGTTATAGACAGAATTCACTGTAGAATAAAACGAACTCGACTATTTCGTCATCAGAAAGGATTGAATTCTTATTCTCTCAGTAGGAATATGGTTTCTCTTTTGCCTGTGTTAGCTTAGCTACTCTAGTGTTGGTAATGGTGGTGAAAGACTTGTTGTGGATAAGAAAAAAACTTGAGGTGGTATTCCCAAGTGTGGGTAATTCTGAGGAATGTGTCATTCAAGTAAAAGTAGTTGTCAAGATTCTTTGAAAGTGAGCACACTGTATACTCCTATAATGTCTCCATATAGACTCTTGCTGTGCTTATATAATGTGTGCAGTAATGCCAGTTATGTGTACGAAGAAAGAGTATAAAACGAGAGAAAAACAATACGCTATTGGATTTAGTATAAAGTATTTTATATATAGCGGATTTTGAATGCAATGTCAACGCTATATGCTAGTATGCAGCATGTAATACTTTCAAACGAAGCTTTTCTCTGTCGCATCGTCATCGAAGAATTGACATGACTTGTAGAGAGAAGAAGAAAAAGTCATTCATTTCAAAGTATTATATATTATGTTACAGAGTCATGTAGCTTTTTTTCTCGTAGAAAGTAACAATGTTGACTGAAATGCAATGACGCTTCTAAAAAAACCCCAGAGTATTGTAAATGTGAGTCGTAAACTATATTATGAGGAAAGACATGTGTGTATCTCTCGTGTGTGTATGTGTGTAGCAAAGTGGCAAAATAAAAATAACAAGCAAACCAAAAAATCACGTGCTACTCAACGCACATGCTTTTTTCTACTCCTAAAGGAAAATATTATAGTGTATTATATTGCATGAATAAATTTTTCGATTTAAACTCATAAAAAATATATATCCTTTCCTATCTAAAGGCTAGACTTTCTAACTTCAATCCGATTCTATAACATTTCAAGAGGACTGTAAAACTTGAATTTTGCCATTCTTTATTCTTCTTTTGCATATGAATGAATATCTATATATGCGACTGTCATTCATTCATCTGGGCTACTTTCTCTTCTTCAACGATGCTATTCATGCAATTCTATACAGTTACATATGGAGACGAAGACTAACAAACTATATATGCAAATGTATACATTTCTCTCATATCTTATGTCAGCTACTCTTTTACTCTTGTATTCATTTCTACAACTATGAGCATCACTCCTGATGATAAATTCTCTAATTTAAATGCACACACATCATAGATCACAAAACACATAGAAAAGGGAGAAGGAGAGAAAGAAGGAAAAAGATCAAATGTGAGAAGATAAATTAAATTCCTCGGCTAAGTCTCTCACTCTGTCTCTCTCCTTGAGTCACTTGTACTATTTGTAGTAGTAATAACAGTGGCACTCGTAGTAGTAAAGCAAGCATCATCATCATCATCGGTGCCGTTTTGAGAGAGAAATGGAGAGTTCCATGATAGGATTATGGTTACTGTACGATTGCCATTTCCATTTAGTTTAGTAGTTCTGTAGTAGTAATGCTTAATAGTATAGTATGCTGAACGAAAGTATTAAAGGTAGAGAAGACTCTTCCTTACTCTATGATACTGTGATAGTAAAAGCATCTACGAGAAAGAGAAGATGGTTAGTGACAGTCACCAAGCAAGAGTGACACAATCGTCTTGTGCTTTAGGAATTTTCGAGAGAAAGAGAGATGCATATGACACACATATATTTATATATGTAGAGTGAAGAGCGTCATGCAATGTAATATTGTAAAGTGTAAGTAGATCTGACTTTAGGACAGACAAAAATCCTGTACACAAGAGACAGATATATACATATATATGCTACCACGTATACATAAGTAGAGAAATGAAATAAAATGTATATGCAAAAAGATGATGTGACTTTTTTCATGTGTAGCATCATAATATGTATTCGTTCAACGGCATTAATAGAATTGTACCCAAGGCACAGGGAAAGAAGAGTAGACTAAAAAAAACTAGAGCCAAAGCAAGATGTTGAAGAATATTATATAACTATGTATGAGCTATGATGTGGAAATACTCAAGCAAGCGAAGAGTGAGAGAGAGAAACGAGAAATAATAATATAATTTAAGTCTGGAAAACATTTTTAGATGAGCATAATATATAACTATATATGCTTCTTGTCATTACTTTGCAACTTGGAACAAGTAAAGGCGTGTTCGCATATATATATAGAGTTGTTGTAGTAGTACTGCTAAGTTTTATATATCAAATACAAACTACAAACATACTTGAGCAAAAGAAAAGACGAATAAATATATATATCTACTTATGTGTATGCAAGAAAGCAAGTAAACAAACTTGACGAGTGAAGAAGAAGTGTCACAAATAAAAGCACATAGAAGAAGATATGTAGAATTCAAATGCTTCTAGAACATGATTTCACATAATATAATTCTATATCTCTCTCCCTTTCTCCACTTTGTCTTTCATAAATGTACATAGAAATTTATTTGACGGATATTGTTGGTTTCCGGCCGCTCTCTTAAATTAAAATGTACGACTTCAGCTCTTCTTTACCACACTTTGTCTTCTTCGTTCATTTCTCTCTCTCTCTTGAGTGTTTGAATAAGGAAGACGTAAAATGAATTAGATGTTGTGATGTGAGTGAATGGTGACAACCACAGGATAAGAATGACGCAGTTGACATCATAAGCAGTAGTGCAGTGTAGTTAGATTTTCTCTGAATTCTACAAATTATTTATGAAAAAACTACAGTGATGAATGAAAGGAAGTCATTTCTAAAAACGTAAGGTCAGTTTCATAGCAATAAATTCTCTACATATATAAGCCCATAAGGTATAATTACAGATGAAAGTTGTGTGTATATATAAATCCAATTTGCTTTGAAGACATGTTGTAGTAGTAGTTTTAGTTCTGTGTTGTTTATTATTGGGTCGATACATATCTACATACTAACATAAATTTGAGATATATATATAACCAACACATATAACGACTTATATATCTAACTACCTGTACAACAGTCTTAAGCTAATAGAGACTCATCCAAGTAACTTGAAGTCAAGTGGGTTCCTTAGGTATTTAGCTTTCTCTCTCTCTCTCTCTCTTCTTAGCTCATCCTCTTAGAAAAGCTAGCTACTTTATTATAGCAACTATCCTTGTGCACATATTACTACGTAGTTAGAGCAGATTAACGACATTGTTTCATTCATTCATAACCCATTTACTTGCTGTCTACCTTTTTGTTCTTATCACATAATATCACCACCTGCCCTTTTCTAGAGGAATCTATATAGAGCTACAACACCCTAGCAGAGCAAAGTCTTTAATAATTATCCAGTGCAATACAAAATTGAAAGACAATGCATCGAAGAAGAGAATATAATAGACTATAAAATGAGTTAGGCTGTAAAAGCATGGATATACTATAATAAGTAATGAATGTACAACATGATAATTCTGTTGTTGAGCCAGAAATAATTGAAGGATTTATGTCAAAATATCGACCTTCTTTCCATTTCATGCTTCACTGCATCATGAGAGAGAGAAAGTCTAACAGTCTTACTACTACTCTTAAGAGTTTTCGTCCTATGAATATTCAAGAATGTGAATAAAGTAAAGACATTGTAGTATAACAGTATAGAGTCACTGTTTGAATATTCTTTTGAAAGTAATATAGTAAGTAAAAAAAGTAGCGTCTGTCTTGTAATAAGTTACAAAGCCATGGATCACGTTGAACATGAGGTACAGTATTAGTTGGGAGTTATGTATAGAGAATTTTACAAGACTCTAACTCAAGAAGGAAGAGAAAGTCTTATATACAGAATTTGATATTTTGTTCTATAGCAGCTAAGCCATACACAAGAGAAGAATAGTAGAGAATTGTGTAGTTATATGTATACCTCTAGCTCATTTCTTTTAAGGTATTAGTCAAGAATGTGTCAGTTTACTAGTTCGTTATGTACAAAAAAGTAAATGTAACTTTAGCTTATTGAAGAGAAATCTTTAAAACTTGCAATTTGTAACTTGTATCATATAGAGAAAGAGAAAAGAAAAATCTCAATGTGTCTCATATGGTTTCATGTTTAGAGTTGAGAGGGTATAAAAGTACAACAATATTCAATTCAAAGCATGTCAGTTCAATATGTACATAGTATAGGAGATCAGTTGCTACTACACTACTACTTTCTTTCTACAATCCGATGGACGACTCTGTTGTAGACAAAAAGAGAAAGAAGAGTAAATAAGTCGCAAGTTTGACATGTCATCAGCTTCGTGTACAGTTTCTCATCTTGTCCTCTTTCTCCTTTGCTTTCTACACGGGAGAAAGTAGTGAAAGTCAGTGTACTTGTACATTATGTCCTCTTGTTCACTAGACAAGCTATGTGTATGTAACTTTCCCTTGTACACAAGAGGGGATAGTTAATAGTTATACATGTGTCCAGAATGGAGTATCAATAAAAGCAATATTTTAGTAGCGTATTTATATCGTGTGTATCTACAAACTATGTTTATCTATGAAACTTGGCTTTCATGTTACACAGCTCATCTTGGATGTCTACGGTTCTATAGGTTCGGTTCCAAGTGGCAGAGTATAATTTCGAAATTAAGACTACTTTTAACAAGTTTTATTCTATGAAGATTTGGCCACTAGTACTTTATATACATAGTATACTACATATATATATACTGACTTGTCTTCTCTTTTACTTGGTCGTCAGTCAACAAGGGAGTAATTTGGAGATTTGTGAAAAAGACAGGACAAGAGGAAAAGCTGAGAGTTGAGTTGAGTTGAGTTGAGAGAGGTAGACGGATACAAAATGAAATATGGACCAAAGAGATTTTCCAGTAGAAAGTTTTTCTCTTTTTCTATAACTCGACCCCAAGACTTTATTTTTCTGTTTTCTCCATTTGACTCAAAGCAAAACATATTTGTAACACATACACACACACGGCTTCATCTTTCTTTTAGCCATTTTATTGTACTTTCTTTCTCACGTTACGATCAAATGGTCATGCAAGAATCATTTGTAATATTTTGATCTTCCTCTGTCATGTTCCGTCAATCTATTTCACTTTGCCTTCTTATGTGATGTGTGTACACTCAACCGGATATTTCTCTTCAGTTTTTCTTTCTCTCTTACACATATATCGAGTGCTACTACACAATTTTTCTTTTCCTTTTGGAGTGATATTCTTGTTACGTAATGTTCAATGCTATCAATAGCATGGCATGGTCATTGAACCTATATTCAACATTGAAAGATGTATCTATGTACTACTAGTACTTGGTGTACATGAGTGAGTTTCTATAAGGCCGGAAGAAATCCTTCTCTTCTACAATAGATTTACAACTGACACGGATTTTATTTCATACCGTTAAGGTTTTTCTACTTACTGTATAACTTTTGTATAGTACATGAATAGAAACTTCTAAGAATGACAAGAAAATTTTAAAGGGTAACATGAGAGCAATGTGTGAAAGTATGTGATTTCTCTCTCATGTGATTTTGGATAATAATATCAAACAAGATTGAATTTTGAACTTTAAACATTTTCAAATTCACCTCAATATCCAATGAGCAGTCAAGCAGCTCAATTCCTGATGGAAAAAAGTCTTTGAAAATGAGATAGTAACAGCTAGCAAATTGCTGTAATATGTACCTTCTCTGCAAAAAAAGTGAAGAGCATTATTTACGGACAAAGTGAGAATTGAAATTGAGTGTTTAATTTGCACGTTTAACTTACACAAAGTTTAAAAGTGCATCGATATATATATATACTAGAAAACTATATGTATGTCACTTGATAGATTTTCCTACCTCCAGTTCATCATTGTCTCTCTCTCTCTCTCTCTTTATACAAACTTTACACACATAGAATATAAAGAGCTAGTTTCAGGGACCTAAACATATCGATGATAAAAACTTTGTTGAAACTTTAGGACACACTTCAATTTCATGACCTCAGCTCTTTTTCTAGTTCCAAAAAGGTAACATCATGTGCTCCATTTTGTCATCGTCAATCTATCCCCCATCAACGTTTCCCTTTGCTCTCTTTATATGTACTTAGCAAACAGACATTCATCCATCTCTTTTTCTCTGAAAAACTAGGCAAAATATACCAATGACCAATGACCATCATAACAAATAGCAGTGCTCTCTGAAATTGCAGAAGAAAGCAAGCAAAGACTAAAATGAAATTTCCTTTTTCCTTCTGTATATAAATTGCCTAACTTTAGAAGCTTATATATTGTAGAATTGTGAACTGAATGAGAAGAGTCAAGTTTATATCTACAAAAGAGAGAGAGAGAATATTGTAACAAAGTAGAATTTTTTGCACTATATGTACATAGAAGCAACAAAACAAGCAAGCAACAGAGAAAATTTACAAAAACCAAACTTTCTTTCACTAACAAGCGGAAACCAAACCACAATACAGAAAGAATAGACAATCAACCGTAAACAAAAGAGACAGCTCACATCACAATATCATAGAGATGAAATGAAAGCATATACATACATATATATACTGTGAAACACGCAAAACTCTCAACTCTAATCTCATGTTGAACTCGTCTGTTGAACTCTTTACATCTTCAAATAGATTCAGGTAGAAAAGAAAACTTTGACTATCTCTCTCTCTCTCTCTCTCACTCTATGATGATGGTGAAAACTAAACCACAATGCTAACCAACAATAAACTAGAGTCAGCATTCTGATTGTATAATACTTAGTCCTTTCAGTATGACGACTCACTTTCTCCAAATTCAAATATAATAACGCAATTCGTCACACAGTTTCTCCAATTGTAAAATGAGTGAGCTTTGCATATCCTAGCGTATAGCATATACAAACTCAAGTTTTAAGTTTTAGTAAAAGAGAAAAGGTTTTGTTTGCATCTTCTCTTTTAGAGATGTAAAGAGAAACTATAGAAGAGCCAAGTTTTCCTTAAGGGCAATTTTGACGGTGTGTGTTGCAAAGGAAAGTAGAAAGACAATCAGCAAAGGCCATGCAAACTGTTTCATTGTTTCTTCTCTCTCTCTCATTCACTAGACTCTTTTCCTGAAGGCGAAAAGTGTAATTCTGTTAAATAATGCTGAGCTTCTTGTGGTATTTCTAGTTAGTATCATTAGGTACACATTGCACATTATATGCTTTGCTATAATAACAAAAGTCTACTAAAGGTGTAGAAAAAACTACATGTAGTAGAAGTAGAACGAAAAGAATTGGAGAAAAGAGGAGAAAACTTCATGCAAGAGTTACTCTTTACTTGTTTAAACTTTGTTAGTGTTAGTTTCGCATTATTACCTCTCTCTCTCTCACTCTTAGAGAGAGAATCCATATAATGTGAGCTTTTTATTGCTGAGTATTAGTATTGCATTTTTGGCAATGAGCATTTTCGCCATAATGATACATAATACTATTTACTTTAGTGTCTACTGCCTTGCAATACTCAACACACAAAACTTCTCAATTACAAACCAGAAACTCTCCAGTAGGCATATGCATGGAGTTAGAGAGAATTGAGAGTACATTAAAAATTCGAGTAACGACTCTCAATTTTCTAAAAATCTACTGCAGCAGCAGACAGTGTTGTTTTCTAGAAGGTCTATAAAGCAAGGCACTTTGTGGTGACATAAATGTTTTATTTTGTTGTACTATAACTACAACACATGATGGCTAAGACAACAAAAAAGAACTAAGGCTATACATAATGGACGTTGAGACTAAAGTGTTGATTCTTAATATAATGTCACACGACAAGTGAGCACATATATAGGTATGTATGGAGGAAAGCCAACTTTTTGACTTTTTTCTCACCTTGTATGTGTTTTCTTGTATACAACTTTCAACACACCTAAACAAACTTTTTTGACTTGTAGTAGTAGGTCACTAGGCTAAAAAACTGCAAAGTGTTCTATAGAATGACAAATGAGTGTTTGTTATTGCTTACTAGTATATCTATATATGTACACTACAATACTACAAGAAAAATCACTTTTACCACAAAATAAATGAGTTCTCTACTTACCTCTTTTACACTTTCATCTTTCCCTTTTTCTCATGCATCACGAACAACGCTAGTCAAGAGGAGAATGACAACACAGCAATCTGTATTTAATATTTTAGTGGCAACTTGAGAGTTTTCAAGAACCTTATATTTTTTGCACTAGAAGTATATTCTTTCTCTGTTTAGTTTCTTACGAGTTCACAATAATTATAGTAGATTAATAATCAATTGTCAATTTTTTTTCAAGGGAACAGTGCTGTTAACAGAAAATAAAAAGAAGGGCAAAAAAGAGAGAACTGAATAAAAAAATAGTTGTTGACACACACCACACTTTGTTTAACAATGTTGTTTTTACCTTGCACTTTCACATGTTGCTTTTCACTTTTTGACAGAGAGAGAAATAGACAAATACGTAGATATTACATTTATGTAATGACTATAGAAAAGAGACTAACTGTCTGTTGAGTTGAAGCTACTTTCTGCTAAACTACTGCTAGTAATACGGATTTTGTTCATAGCTACACAACTCGGTTTTTTACTACCATTAGCCAATAATGGTTGTAATATTACGATTAGTACTTTCTCCATAGTTTTCTCTTCACCCGTCTCTTATCTGCTACTGTAAGAGCGAAGGGTATTTTGACCAACTTTTCTCTTTCTCTCTTCTCGTCTTCTGTGTATGCCGGTGCTACTTATTTTATATGTGTCTATGTTCTTCTCTTGGTAGGTAAAGTGTGCGTGAAAAACTAACCCGGCCTGTACCCCGCATGATCGCCAAAACAGATTGCTACTACCTTATATATACTAGAGTTATATATACTTTGCAATTTCTCAGGTAGACGACGACGACGACTGTTTCAAGTGAATTTTATAACCTATAGTATATATATGTATGAAATCTTATCAACATATAATATCTGCTAACTTTCTTTGGTTCCTCCCTAGTTCAATAATACACCTTGAGTCAAAAGCGAGAGAGAAGAACAAGACAAGTTGTATAAAATAGCAAAGGACACATAAAACTATATCTACTATCTTGTGGCTATATCTTGCAAAATTCTTATACAGTAGACTTTGTCTATAAAACAAACTATTTTATAACAAATTTCTGTCTAGTAAGAGTCTTTCAGCTAAATTGCATATGCTAATACATTCCGCTCACTTTCTCTTTAACGTTATCGATAGAGCACACTGTATTATATTTTAACATGAGACAAAATGTAAATGGTATAAAAGGGAGTTTTATTCTATGTAAAAATGTATTGAGAAATGGCAACAGAGAGCAATTACATTTTACTTCAGAGTTCTGAGAATTATTACATTACACATCTTCACAGTTTTAATAATCTTCTTTCAAAACAATTGGAACTTGGAATATATATTACATTTCTAATTTTACTCTTGGTGTAGAGAAAGAAGTAAATTTTGTTCAGTGTAGAAAAAGAAAGACGAAGAACTCTATACATACATTACATTAGTATGCAAATATTACACTGAAGTCTGAACTTGTAGAAATTTCCTTCTGTCTCTCTTTTCTACCTATGTAATTCTTGTTTGGTGAGAATTACTTTTTAGGTAAGAACGAAGAATCTTATGTAGTATATAAACGAACATAATAATCATGTCACCGTCTTTTGCTTAAACGTTAGAACATGCTTTTGAACAATCTAGGAAGTACATACATATGTATTCACACAAGAAGAAGAAAGTACTGAATTTGTAATTTAACTTTGAGAGCTATATTCTTCTTGCAAGAAGGAAGGAAACACATGTGTGATAGAATACAAATGTGTTTCCTCAAGTGCGTCGGAATAACTTGTTTACTTCAGAACTAAACTATGAATGTATATGTAGTTATATATATACCTGCTTCCAATAAACTTATGTGGGCCGTCATATGTACTCGTTTCTATAGTCTTATAGGTCATGGGATTTCTAAAGTTTGGTTTAATGTTAGATTAATGGAGTTTCACTCATATGTCGTAATAACGAAGGAAGACCCGTCAAGTTCCATCACTCACTTCTTTCACTCTATACATAATGGCAAGAGAGAGAGATAAAGTATTGAATAGAAAGCAATAACATAACTTTTACATGGGTGTGTACATTTGAAGAACCCTTTACTGTAAAGACTATATGGTATATATGAATGCTGACAGAAACACATTCATTGATGCATTGTAATAATATCAGATATTTGCAAAGTTCCAAGTGTATTACGTAAGAATTATATTACATGACTATAACTTGAATTGATATAAAGAAAGGGGTGTATATATGTGCTCTATGTATTACTTACTTGATTCTTTATAGAAATATATATAAAGTTCTATCTATATAATCTAGAGAAAGTGCATTGCATATCTTTCTCATGGTACAGGTAGAGCAAATAGTAAATGTAATCCAAATACAGAAAGTCTACAATATTATGTAGTGTATCAAATTGCTTTATTTGATCAGGCTTTGAGTTTTGTCGGCTCATGTTCAAGTGCTCTAGTAAAGATATGTATGTATGTATACACAGTGGACTATGTCTATAACTTAGAGCTAAGAAGTTTCAGTTTTCTCCGTTGTAGGAAGTTACAAATATATCTTTTATATCAAAGTTTGGAGTATTATTTACATATGAGTTTTTACTTTTTAAATTCTATACTTTACTTATGTCTACAATGGTTATTGACTGACAAGTTGAGAGTTGTACACAGAAATCTGTTATAGAGAGTTGCATTATAAACAGAGTTAACTGTATACTTGTATAACCAACAGAACACAAGTCTAACTACTCAATTCAGACAGAATTTGTATTTCTCCATTCTGAGCTATAAATGTGGCTTTGGGGAGTAAATAATGGAAAGCAATTGGAAGATTGTTGTGAGCCTCTCCTATTTGCGAATGAAGGATAGATATTGAGCATATTGAGTCTGAATGAACGTAAAACATTGTAAGAAATTGTATTTTATTGGCAAATGGGAAAAATAGGGAAATTTAGAATATTCTTGTTTAACACGAGGAAAATTTTCTAATGTAATCGACTAGGATAGCGTAAGAATCATGCCAAACAGATGTACACTATTTACTAACGTAAACTTTGGTATATAAGTTTCTTCTGTGTAGAAATAACAAAGTAAAGAATGCCAAACCATAAAAGAATATACAGAGACAGGAATAGGAAGAAAAACTAAGGTGAGAAGAATTTTGTATGTGCTGCTTTATCCATTCCAAGAATCTCTCGCTTTCTTTTTCTCTTCCACAATTCCAGTAGAAAGTAGAAACCATTCCAAATCCTAGTGGCTCTAGGAAAACTTGAGAATGCTATGGAATGTGTACGTGACCAATCGACTTTAGACACTCAACACTTGGCAAGAAGCCGGAAATAATAATACTAATAAAGGCAATGGCTTTCACACTTAAGGCTGACCCCTGCATGTGGCACATATTATATACTTTCTCTCTCTTTCTAAAGTGCTGAGTTGTTCAAACACCTTGAAATGTCACTCAATCGCAAAGTCTGCACATATCGAACAAAAAAATCAAATCCTTTTTTCATTTATTAAAATAAACTCAAGCATAAAAAATAAACAAACTATAGTTTCAATATCATACATTTAATCCTCACTTCTTTACTTGATCCACAATTCTTCCTATACGCTCAATTACACTGGACTGTACTATCTATCTCATATTACATGTGATTATTTGTACTTGAGTGGACATTTATTACAGCTTAACCAAGACCAAAAGTATGTAATAGTCTCACTCTCTTTCCACTATATACTGTATAAAACAAACGTATCTTTTCCACGTCATTTCTCAAACAATCAGGTGCACTCAACCTATTCCAACGTTTGTTGAGTTTTGGACTATCGGACCTAGAAACCTACTTTGAATCAAATAGCCGCTTTTCAAAGACTCATCAAAAGTTTTTACAGACTTTTGTATGTAGAAAGAGAGAGATACAAAGTATATAGGGGCAAGTAAGTAATTACCATTCATTTAAATACTTTCTATTATTTCATCTACTCTTTAGTTCTCTACTTGTACAAATACAAACATAATTCATTATGCACGTAGTTCTCTACTCTCAACTAAAAGTATATAGTATCATTCACAGATGACATCATAGAAAGTGATAAAGATACTTTTACATTTTATTACTACATAGTATATCTACTATATATGTACATTGCTGCTCGTAGATTATTGTTGTAGCAAAAGTTCACTCAATTCGTCTGATGATGTTTGGGCCACTTAGCAGGCAGTGCAGGAGGTAGAGCATACACAAAACTAAAACACAAACCACTTTTCCCAGGCTGAGAGTTTCTCTTTCTCTCTCTCTCATCTGAGTCCTCAACCTGTTCTCTTGGAAAACCTCAATCTTTAAAGTCTCAATCTAAAGTCAAAAGGGATTACACACAGGCAAAGAGTTATACTATTTCAAGCCTTTTCACTTCATTTCTATGGAAGAGAACTGAACTTATAGCTAAGGCGTAAATACATTCTAGTGAAGTGTGTAACATAGCTTACATTACAATTTCATCTAGTTTTCTCGTTCCTAGTAATAACGAAGGTTCGAAAGGTAGCTGAATCAACTTGAAAACTTTCTCCTACTATTTTCCTATGTTCTACCTAAAACTCACTTTCTCTCATATACTTTTGCTACATTAACTTAACGCTATCGAAGAACACAACTTACTACTATAGTAGCAGTAGTAGTACACACACAATTCCATTTTAGAGACTTGGCTCTATTTTTCTATCAGACTAAAAATCAAAGTTCATCTAGGGAAAAGTGCATTACATTACATATATAAGGTAGAAGAGAGAAAGAGAGAGAGATAGAGTATATATATGTGATAGTATATACACTCAGGAAGGTGAATAAAAGGAGAGAAGGAGAAAAGTTATTTGCTAGTAGATAGAGTTTTAGAAGTGGTCCATGCATAATTAAAAAAATCTGATGTGAAGTGAGTCAAACTGTGTGTGTATATGTATAAAGTAAAGTAGAGCTTGGGTTTTATACTAAGTCAAACACTCACTCAAAGTCTCAAGGAGAAAGCTAAAATGTTGGCATTCCATAAAACTCAGTTTTATGACTCTATTCGGGAACTAAAACCAACAAAAACAACAATACGCATGCAGTACAACATATGTAGAAAAAATAAAAACATAGTTTTTTTCTTTCCATCATTCCATTAAGGTTAGAGCTTTATTTTCATATATGAGATGCACTTTATATTAGTGTAGTAAAGTATACATGTACAGCGGTTGCTAAACACAGATTTTCAATTTATTTTCAATGTTATATAAGTCATCTAGTCTGATGATGAGAGCTTAAATATTTTTCACTCACTTCCGATATTACTTTTACTTACAACTTTGAGAGAAAGAAAACAAGTTTAGTCTTTATCTTTCAGTTTGCCACCTTTCTCTTTCTCTATGTAATCGATAAAGTAGTAATTAAGTTTTGAAAATACGTTGAATAATTTTCATCATCAGACTCTTAGTTGAGTAGATTGTGAAAAGAATTCTTCTTTCCTCTCTCTCTCTTTTTCTTACCAACACATAAACAACATCACCTTCCTTTTCTTTCTACAGTAAAGTAAAAACCCTTTTTGCTGACATGTCTCAAAAAGCTTTAGTACCAAAGCTGCTTTAGGAAGAAAGTATTTTAACCCTACTAGCACTTTCCTCACTCTATTGGGACTTGAATACTCTCCTAATTATTACCTATTATTGATTTCCTTATGTGTGAAAATGACTTCATCATTTACCTTTAGCTATATTCATCAGACCAGTAGAGCTATATATAGGTATAAACCTACATGTAAAAAGATTCTTTTGGGACTCCTTCGAGTCTGTTTTTATGCTGAGTCATCTTCTAAAAACTTTGTTGTTTGAGGAAACTGCTTGGTGAATAGGAAATTGATTTTACTTGTAAGAAAAAAGGTATCAAAGTGATGTTGGCTTGTTAAAGTATTAGCTAATTGAAATAAATTTCACTTTGATTTCCTTCAATATATGACGACAATGAGAAAGTTGGAAAACAACAAAACACTTATAGAATTGTCCAGAATTAATTCATAATATCAATTCTATTGCAACACATTTAGCCTTGAGTTAAGTACAGAATTTTACAAGTATTGCAGTACTACTTTATTATCTAATTCCCATGTTTCCCCTTAAGGATCTATATAGCACTATATTATATTCCCAATTTCAAAGCAAATTGAAGTATATTATAGAATATCTCTGTACTTAAGCCAAATAAGAGTCATTAATATTAAATCCTATATATATATATATTGCTCTCTTGTTACATAAGAACTTGACAATATTTGTGACTCTGACATAATGCTCAATATCAATACTATACTACAACTCGTTGTAAACAAAATGAGTTTTCTCATTCAAGCTTATATAGTACAAACTCAATTTGTAATCTTGAAGAAATTCTCACTTCTAAAAACTAGAAATAACTAGAAATACACAAGTTCTCTGTAAGACATGTAGATTTCTCAAGAAAGTCAATCGTATTTTCGTACGATGCTCTATATATTTTACTATACAACACTATATACTATGCATTTCATATTACTCGCTTCACAAACTCTCTCATTCCTTGACGATGACATACATTAAATATTAAATTCTCAATATGGTCTTATTCTCAACTTTCTCTATGTGTGTAAACCCTGTAGCACTGTACTGTTGAAAATATAATATTCCCAACTTTGCAGAGTGAATATATAGGCAGTAGATTTCTGTATAGGATGTGTCATAAAGTGATGATGGAAGTAAGTGAGAATTCAATCAAAAAGTTTGAAGCACCTTTGTTATATATTTTAGAGCTACACTACACCTGCATTTCTCATCTTCTTTTTCCCATCTTGGAAGAACGTGATGATTAGGGAGTAAAGGATGTTTGTAAATAGATTTGTGTAGTCAAGAAGACACTTTTCTTCACCAACAACCACCTCAGATCACGTCAAAGTCAAAAATCTTAGACAAGCAACCCCTTTTGCTTCTTTAAAAAAGGGTCTATAATATTAGTATGTAGGACATAAGCAAAAAGAGAATATGGTTGGTTGAATTGAGTGTTCAACGCTATCTTCCTCTCTCTCTCTATCTCTCTTTAGGTTAAAACTCTATTTCCTTTCGTTTTTTTTTTGAAAACGATCAATACTTCATAGATTCATGCTTCCTACTTTTCTTGAGAAAATCAAATCTTTTTCCACTTCTCGTCCAATCTTACAAACGTAGTTAGAAAAGAAGAAGATCTCGGTGATATATATATATAAACATAAAAAATGCTATATGTATATAAAGTATACAGACTATAATTCCAAGTTTACAATACTAATGCTTGTGTAGCTCAATATTTAGCTTAGTTCAGCATCGTTGACTTTAGCACTATATATGTTATGAAGTTTTTTTGGTCACACAACAAAGCTTTAATAATGTACTACTATACTACCTTTCGTGTATATCAAGCAACCCAACTCGTTTCCAAAAACTTTTACTTCCAATCTTCTTCTTCTTACAACAAAATAAGTATAAGAAAAGAAACCAACTTTTCTCGCTTCTTTGCCTTCTCAATTTGTCAATAGGATATGCTACTATAGTAAATTACACTCGGAGACAATATCTTTTGTATATTATACTATGTATATAATATTTTGGAAGAGTGAAAAGTGCCATGTTGGGTATATATTGCATTATCTGAGTCTTCTTTCTTATGGCTCAGTGGACTGACAAAATATTATTTGCCTACGTAAACTTTATTATGGGATGACAAAATAGTTTTTTTTGTACATCATAAGAAAACTGGACAGCTAAAAAAGATAGATGAGAATATTGTCTCACTTTTCCCCAAATTGACCTTGTATTTGTAGAATAGTTTTCACCATCAGAATAATAATGAGACTCACAGTCTCAAGCCAGATTGATATTTTAGAGATTTTATGTAAACATTTGTGAGCTTCTTGGAAGAATAGCTTCTCACTTGAGATTTTCATTTCCTTTTCATGGTTTAATTGGATTTTTCTCTTATGGTAATATGCCTCACAAATCTCAAGTCAAGATCTTAACACCTTTTTTCTCTTTCCATCGTTTATTTTGTACTTGAGGTTTTAAAAATAGAGATGATAGCTTGCATAGATAATGTGGTAAAAATGTATGTCAAGTATCCAATCCACCTACCTTTTATTCTATAATTACCAAATGACATAAGTTTAAATTTAATTAAAGCAACTCCCACTGACTATTGAAAAGGCAAATGTGTATTATGATGTAAGAAGAAAATATTGGATATTTTGTATCAAAAGAACAATACGTTATTACGTCTCACTGCAGCTGATTTTAATTAAAAGACTATTTTTGGAGTTGAACTTTGTTCCTCATCACTTGTTTGGCTCATTGTTAGAACTTCAGATGATCTTCCTCTTTTATTTTAATATTGCAATGGAGAACAATACATGAGTAAAAGTGGTGACAAGATAATGCACAAAAGTCTCATCTATTTTACTTTATCCGTATACGTATGAGAAGCATGTATGAAAAATCAGAAGAAAAGGTGAAAGTTACAATGTTACAACGAGTTTTCTATTAGTTTAGCTTGCTGGACACGAGAGATTTTCTCAATGGATTTTTGGTTGAATTGAAGCTCAAATGGCGTTACTGATTAGATTTCTAAAACTTGTCTACTGCATCTTTCTCTCCCATGTTAAAAGTAACACTACAACCAATTTTTACACAATAGACTCTATGATGACCCATTTGTACTTTCTCTGCTTCAGAAAATTCAACTTTGAATAGCCTCACCAACTTTGAGTTTCTGCTTTCACTTTACACTTTCTCTCTTGCACTCTCACACAATGTAGCTTAAATTGTGTGTAAAACAGGCTTTTGGTCTAAAGTTTGCATGTGAAACCTGATTAGCATTATTAGGGTCAGAATCAACTTTGCTTATTGTACTACTGAAGAGAAAGCTTGGTGTGACCAACCGCTGAGTTGGCTACTATAGAATATCACTACATAGGAAATACAGACTCTCTGAAAGCTAGTGATAGAGAGAACAATTACAAAATCATATACATAGTAGTGTGCTATGATGCAGGCGTGAATCAAAAGCATTATTATCATTATGTATTCCCTTGAGGCTTTTCTAATGTATTCAATTCAACTTTTGAATTAATCCTAGTTCATATAAATGAGAGAAAGGCAGAAACACACCCCCTGCCTTTCTATATAGTGCACTATTATAACATAACACCCAAGACGTCTCTTGAGCTGTCATAATTAATTGGAAGTAATTTTACAGGCAATTACTACATTAAGTTTCTACTATAACTCTCTATTATTTCTTGCGCTAGGGCATTTACTACTGTAGCATTAGAATTAAGTTAGCATCGTTGAGGTTCACTTAGTATGAACTAAACTACTAAAAGAGTAGTTGAGACAGAAATCATTTTTCATATTCTTATTCCTACACTATATAAGAAATTTTTTTAAATACTTTTTTCAACCTAACTTCATAAGGCTTCTTTCTTCATTACTCATTTTGTACGCAAAGTAAAATATCAAATGTACTTTTAATATTTTATAGTAGTAGTATAACCTTTGCAACTATTTTTTTGTCCATGTATATGTATTTTGTTACAAGAAATAAGAAACTTTGATTAAAAACTTTTTTGTCTTTTTTTCTATGAACTCATATTGAAAAAATTGTAATTATAGTTTCTTATTAGTAAAGAAAAAAACTTTTGATACAAGTGCAAGGACAAGGAAGGCTTTATACTATTAAATATCAATAGCAATACTTTCGTGTGTTCTCATCACATCACATGAGTTCAAGAACATTTTCCTGTTGTGATATAATGTCCTCTGAGTCATTATAGCTTTAACTATACCCTTTTTCTGAAACAGACAACTCAGCCAGCCACATTCATTATACAGAAGGAGAGAGAGAGAGAGAGAGACAAGACAGGTAGTATCAGAGTTCCCAATCACAAAAGGAAAAACGAGAAGCTCTTTTGTATAATAGGAAATATATCATCAAATATAGTCTAACAAAATTCGCTCTAAGCATAATGTGGCCAAGTAGAGATATATATAGTGTCTATGAGAGAGGATCGCTATATCGATATAGATGCTACTTATCTTTTCTAGAGAATTATATAGAGTTTGTGTATACCAGAGAGCTCGATACTATAGTGTATTGCTATTGAATTGTGACATTGTAAGAGAGAGAGAACATAAGAGATACTGAACTGAAAGTCATATATTCCTTCCTTCCTTTTCATACTAGAAAAGGTAACAGAATATGTTTTATAGCGACTCTCACAACTTCCATAAAGATTCAATTAGGACAAGGCTAGGCATCATGCCCCTATATATCATTCTCATCAGTATCAGTCAAGTCAAGTCAACAGCAGAAGCCCACACAAGACTATATATATACTAGTCAACAAACTCTACTTGCAAAGAGAGTCTCAGGATTTTAGACCCGAGAATTTAGTTTGAGGGATTTTTAGCATTAAAAATAAGGCAAAGCTAAGCAAAACGCTACAGCTTTTTTTAAACAGGTAATTATCTATTCAAGATTTCAAGCTTCCAATTAAAATTTTGATCTGAATCTAAAGTTTTTGCTTGATTTTTGAAGCCTAATGACTAGATTTTTGTGTCAAAAATCCTGAGACCCTCCTCGTTATAGAGCTGCACTGGCCAAAGTTTTATAATCTAGGTAGACGAGAGAAAAGAGAGGATTTCTGAAATGTTGAAACCAATAGCCAACTTTGTTGTAGCATTTTATCAAGAGTAAAGAAATGCAACCAAGTGAAATCCTTATAGAATGAGGTAATAGGGGCATTATAAGGTTAACGCAAAATGTTGTCTCACTCCCAAGAACAAATCATAAGGAGAAAATCTGTGAGCCAGACGACTTTGTGATACTT
>VCNE01002594.1:0-12314 GCA_009869805.1 Oncopodura yosiiana
TTATTATGTGCTCGTCCAGAATAAGAATTGCATTGGATCCAATCACTAGCAATAATTTGATCAATTGTAGCACGACGAGTTACATCAGGTTCAAGAATGTGGCTAAAAAGAAGAAAATAAAAAGAACGTAAAAGAAAGATCAAGTAATTTAAATGAATTTATAAAAAAATACCTAATAAGTCTTTTGGCTGCTGGTGCTAATTGGCTTTCTATATCATTTGGATACAAAAGAATACGTTCCAATTGATTATTAAGCATACGCTCAATATTTGATTCATCATAAGGCATATGTCCTGTTAGCATAATAAACAAAACACAGCCCAAGCTCCATAAATCATACAATTTTGGATTGTAACTTGTTCCTTGAAGGATTTCTGGTGCAGCATCTAATGTTTAAAGTTTTTATCATTTAAAAAAAACATAAATTTTTTTCAATTATAATTAATTATTACATGCAGCAGATCCACAATATGTATTGGATAAAACTCTTCTACCACTTCGAGAATCAACACAATAACGAGCAAAACCAAAATCTGTGATACGAATTGTGTCACGAGAAGTGAGTAATACATTTTCACATTTCAAGTCTCGATGAGAGATGTCAAAGCTATGAAGATAACGAACTGCAGACAAGAGTTGTCTGTAAATAAATAAAAAAAGAAAAAAATACTTGTTATTTTATGTCATCATTGATAAGAATTAAGTTTTTTAAAGATTTACTTGAAATAGTGACAACTGAGTGATTCAGATAATTGACCTTTGGCTTTGACAAACTCGAGCAAGTCTCCACGATCACAATAATCCATAAAGATATAAACATGATCGTCAAATTCAACAACATCAAAAACTCGAACAATATGAGGATGTTCTAAACGAGTGACGATTTCTAATTCTCTTGGAAGAAACTTGCTGACAAAATCATGAGATGCTTTCTTTGTATTGATAACCTAAAGTTATAGAAAGAAAGAATAGAATAAATATGTTAAAATAATTTAGAATATTGGGACTTACTTTACAAGCCAATCGAAAAGAAGGCTTTCCTCCAGCTAGAAAAACACAATTGTTCAATTATTATGAATTATTTACAATATTTTCCTGGTAATTAAATTACTTACGATAATAACGTGTAGTAACTCGAACTTTTGAGTAAGAGCCTTCTCCAATAATTTTTCCCATACGATATCCATTCTGATGTAAATATTCAGTGATACTAGAACATACTTGGTGATTGTTGAGATGCTGGTGAGTTTATACTATTACTTGTCGAACAATTCATTTCTGGTTCATTACCCAAATTAAATGTTCTGCTATGAAATTATTATGTAAACTACTAAAAAACGTGTTTGACTAGCGAAGAAAGAAAACTTATATAATTGAGTTATCGAATTTCTCTCTGCCTTTCTCTCTCTATAAAATACAAAAATAAGTGAGGAAATGTTATGATACCGCTAATATATATACAAAAGGAAATCTTATAAATGAAATACAACATCATTCTGTTGTGTTCAGTAAATACTACAAAGTTTCCATGAAGACTACGAAGGAACTATTTCTTTTACGTCACCGCTAATAAACTTTGTAACTTTCTCTCCTTTAGTCGCCATTATTTCTTCAATATTCTTTTCCTTGATATCCTCAAAACCATCCTAGATTATCAGCAATTAAATGATGATTTTTACATGTTTGACAAGTTACAATAACTACTCCTTTATAATATGCTTGTTTTGAAATTGTATATGAATTTGATCCGGAACAAACCCTGTAATAATAAATGAGAATAGCATTTAATTTAATTTAATTTACATACGCATTCATTTTTCTTCGTCCTTACGTGCATGTAAAACTTAGATAAAATCTTCCTTTTCCCTTGTCATCTGCTGATAATTTGGTGGAAGACACAGTTGGTGATGACGTAACTACAATGTCATTTTTATAGCGACACGTATGACAATTTTACAAATGTTCTCAAACACAGTTGATTTAATCCGTTAATTTTGAAACACAATTGATAATTAGGGACACAATTATTAGTCCTCATTATTGACAGCCTTCGTCCAATGACTGTTGAAGCTTCAATTAAACTTAATGCACGTCTTTGCCACATTTTGACAAGGAATTAATTAATTAATCAAATTAATTAAAATGATGAAATAATTTCAGAGAGACACTTTTCTTTTCTACATGTGCTTAGAATTCAAATTTCATTTCGCGCGCTTAAACTTTCTCTCTCGACTTTCACCAAAAGTTTTATACTAAAAACTTTCATTAGTGAAAGTTCATAATTCATAATTAGCATTGTTGACAAAATCAATTAACACTTTTTACATTTTTATAAGATGTCTAAAATTTTAATTTTCTTTGTTGCATCAGCTCTTTGTTTCATTTCTAAAATTTTACATGATAAAAAGCTTAAATTTCCTCATGGCAGATGTCGCCTAATATTATCATTTCTTATTGACGCATAATTTCATTTTTGACTTTGTTGCCTCAAGTTGATTATATTTTTGTCATAAACCTATAAAACAACAATTCATTACACTTTTTTATGCTTCAGCCAGAGAGTACCACAGTACCATAATAATAAACAATTACGTTTTGTTAGCATTATATCAAATGAGCCGAAGTGACATCAAAACCTCATATAAAAAAGTTATTGTTGAGGAAGAAGTAATTTGATTACTCGCTATATTTTCATGGTCATTTGAGAGCTAAATGCTACAATTGCTTTTTTTTATTAGCTCTAAATAGACCACGAAATGTATTTGTCATTTTATTATGCAAGAGCAATATAAACATTGAAGAAAAGTAGGATATGTCATAAACATAATAAAGTATTGTTATTATTGCAATGTGTCAGCACATTATTATTTTACAATAAAAGTACAATGTAGTTAAGATGCTTATATATACAATAAATGTTTAAAATGGTAATTCGACACCTTTGAAAAACTGATTATCATTTCATGCAAAGTGGACTAAATTACACATTATATTCTATAGCTCTCATAATTTATTCAATTCTCTCCTGAGCAGGCAAAATTGCCTTTGTAGTCTCTGTTGTGAGTAGGTAATAACAATAATCACAATAATGATAAGCCATTTTTATTATTTATTATTGAAACTGACTGACTGACTGAGACTCACACAGCACCTCATCATTTAAATCTTATGATTAATTAAAGCATCAATCAACGGCTTGTTTCTTCAAGAGCAAAAGAGACACAGAGATTATATTGAGATTGAGAGAGCTATAAGTCATCATCTCCTTATTTATTATTTATACACATTTGATTAAAGAATAGATAGAAAGAGAGGAAAGAAATTTTCTATAAAGACTTTTCTTATCCACTAAAATAATCAACAGTGGGGGTCATACATATCATCTTTCGTGTAAATAAATACGTGCTCAATCAACATTTGAAAAAACTTAAAACATTTTTCTGTTCCTAAGCTCAAAGGCATTTCTATCATTTCTTTTCTCCCTTTTTATTTAATATGATGATGATGATGACGAACAAACTACTGGTGAAAAATTACTTGTTTGGCTGTCTGTATTATGTAATCTAGATCATCATAC
This sequence comes from Oncopodura yosiiana, assembly GCA_009869805.1. Lineage (NCBI taxonomy): Eukaryota > Metazoa > Arthropoda > Collembola > Entomobryomorpha > Oncopoduridae > Oncopodura > Oncopodura yosiiana. The sequence continues at coordinate 3,578 of VCNE01002594.1, forward strand.
TTATCTACAGTTATCTCTGACAATTTACTTATTTAGTCCGAAGCTTTTTTTAAACCCCCATCAGTCAAGTATTCAATATTTCAATAATATACAATAGAGTTTATTTGAACTCATCAAAGTTGTTTTGTTTTGAAATTACTAGAGACAATAAGAAGTTCAAGTTCAACACTACAGGATAGGAAAATAATAAAAAGGTAGGGAATAAAAGTTCAAAAGTCTTTCATAAAGATAAATTTCACTTTTCTCAACCTCCTGCAGTGACTCTTTTCTACTTTGCTATGAAAATGTCCCATCAACAGAAGGACACTGGGTTTTATTATTTGTAACTCTTGTTGTTGAATTCATATTATGCTGTTCATATCTGACTTAATAATAATTTGTTCATATATGCTGTATACTCATTTTTATGACTTTCTCTCCCTGACTCAGGTAGGAGAAGTGTAACCGGATAATATTACCTTTTGACACAACTACTGAATTCATAATATTAGCTTGACTCTACATATAATACATACAATTACTACAAAACATGTAACTCAATGACCCCAACTAAAATTTGCATTTTAAAATATTTTTTTCAGCCATTATGTCAATTGTACTAACTTAGTAAGAGAGGAAAGGAGAGAGATATGTAAATTAGTTAAATCACGTAACACATAATTTAAATAAACTCAAATGTTTGTGGGATATATACGTTGTAATGTAATCAGATCATTATCACTTTTGCAGCATAATGCCATATAGAGAAAAACATGAAATCAGAGCAAACTATTTTCTAGAGATGTCTCAATCTCAATATGTTATGTTTTTTCAAAACTGTTTCATTTTCAATCCAATTACAGCATGACTTTGTCTTACCTCTTGAAAACCAATACAAATAAGATATATACATATGTAATCTATGAACAACAGTGTAATAAAATATCTCTCCAAGATGATGGTCATATCATCATTGTTTGTGGTGTGAATGAGTCTATTAAGACTAGTGTGAGAAGCATCATTTTTTTGAGGAGGCACATCTTTTCTCTATATATTCATAGCATTACATTTCTCTCACTCTCTTCTAAATCTCTCTCAATCTCACTTTTCTTTCCCAGCCAAAAAAAGCTAGGAAGATGTAAAAAGCTTTTGAAGGAGGAGACTCTCAATTATAAACTCCTCCTGGTAAAAGATTCATACGTAATAATCCCTTAGCTTCTAACCCACAGTAAACGTAATCAACACTCAAATTGCATCTTTACTCATTTTTAGCTCTAAATTAAAATACTCATGGCCCAAATATCTCAATTAAAAAAATATTGCAATTTACACTAACATTAGTGCAATTGAAACCTAAACAAAATTAAAGAGTCAGAGTCTACCACAGTTATATTATAGTGACTCAATCCATCCTTCTACCACTTTTCCCATCCCACAAGAAAAGTGGTGGTTTGGTTGTTGCATCAACTCCAGTAGTAGTAAATGTTGTTATGTAGAGTGTTAATAGAGAGAGGATTGGAGTTTTCTTATATATACCTTTCACATGGAATTTAAGCCACAGAGTAAACATCACAATCGAAAAACTCTTAAGTGTGAAAGGGACACTGCTCTATTGTAGAATTACCTTTATACTACCAGCACATAATACACATCAAGAGAGTTTATTTTTTTTCACTGAAGCCAACAACTTGAGACCATAAAGTTAAGAGATGCTTTTCTAACTCTGGTCTCTATGAGAGAGTTGAGTTGCTAAAGTTGTTGTTTAGGGGCTTCTAAAAGCTAGTTAGAGACAACCTCCTCTTTAGTGATATGTTGGCTTTTGGAGTTGTTGTTGGGAGTGGATGGAAAAGAGAGTGAGAAACTTGTATACAGCTCACATTTAGAGCTTCATTACAGGGCAAATAGCCAGCACTTAATTGACATTAACACTACTCATTCACACACACACAACATACATACTCTACCAAACCAACACACTTGCGGCTTTATATACTTCTCTCTCATCAGTGCAGTTTGTAACTTTGAATTGAAAGCACAGTGCATGTCTTCACTCTCCGACTTCTATTACAGAGTCTTGTATTACCTTTTGTAATTAAAGAGACTATATATATATATAACTTAAGTATATATTAAACAACCGGCTCTTAAGACTACTGAAGAAAGTCATGCTGTGATGTTTTTACCGTTTTGAAAAACAAAAAAGTTTTCGTGTGACATGAGTGACAAGACAGTGTATATCATCAAAAGGTATATAGAGATAAATATAGTGTCAGAATTTCAAGACCGTGACTTATATATATACTATTGTCAATTATCACACTCTTGTGACGGCATAGAGAATAGAGAAGAAAAATAAACAATTAAAAACTTTTTGCTGGCTCAACCCAACACTAAATTGAATAACAATATAGCGGAGTTAGTACAGAGTGAATTTATATAAATTTTTATATATGTGTTGAAGAGGAGTTATAATGAGATGAACACCCACACACTTTTTAATTATTGTGTAACATAAGCAGTAAATTGAAATAGCAAAGTTGTTGCTGCTGACAAGCGACAACAAAACAACGTCGGTTCTTTTAATATATAAAGTGTGCGGCTCAGCAAAGTTATTATATTTTACAGTCTTGTGTGTGATATAATGATTATATATGTATTTCTTATATATAATGTGTTATGATGAGTCATAAATGAATGACTAATTGTATTAAGTGAACTCTAAGGAGGATTATATAATACTTTGTGAACTTGAGAGAAGGAGTTGAAAAACTCCAAAATTTGATTATGATGCCGTTGGCACCTACAACGACTGAGTTGCCTACAGCTCATAGGCCCAAAATAGGCTTTTCCATAGATTCTATAGTCGGTGGTTCAAAAACTCGATCTCGCTCAGAAACTTCAAACTCTTCACCTCCATCTCCAGAGCCATGTGGAACAGAAATCTCTGCTAAAACTGGAAGTCTCTCAGGCTCTTCCTCTTCACCAACAATAGAGAATAGAGACTCTAAAAATAATAATTCTCACAATCATCAACACCTTCCACATAATCTCACTAATGGTAGTCTTCATCATCATCATAATCTTTTATATGGAGGAATTCGTCATAGTCTATCCATTTCTCCGGGAGCCCTACTAAATTCTAATAATAATAATGAGACGAGGAGTAGTCCAACTAATAATAATAGCAATAGTAGTTCGATCAGTAGTAATGGAAATACAACAAATGCAACTAATAATAATACTTCCTCATCACCAAACAACAACAATATTAGTAGAGAACGAGCTGGATCAGTCAACTCAAATAATTCCAGTAGTCCTCCACCTCCTCAACATGAAACTAATAAATCTCCATTATTTTCACTACCAACAAGTAATAGTAATAATAATCCACCTAATTTACAAATTCATCATCCACCTCATTCTGGCCCATTACAAACTCATCCAGGAATTCCTCATTTTGCAACCTATCCACCTGGAATGCTAAATTTTGCTGCTGCAGCCGCTGCTGCTGCACATAATCATCCAGGACTACCATTTTTTCAAGGACCTCACTTACCTCATGGTCATCATCCGGCTACAAGTCATCCACTTTACCCTTGGCTACTAGCTAAACACTCAAGACTTTTTCCTCATCGTTTTGGCCCAGGTAATAATAATAACATATTAAGTCTTCTCTTTGGGTTTTAATTGCTCAATAAATTCAACTAATTAAAGCGTCTCTGATAGAAAAAAATATGATTTGTAGACGAAGCAGGAAATCATATTTACTTGTTAAAATCATAATTCATTCTTAATAGTCTAACAAGTCAAATGAAGCTATATACACCATAATAATGATCATTATTATCTTAAGATATAATCATGTCTTAATATCTATATGTATATAGCTATATACGTTGTAGAGTAGTCTTTTAGGCTTGAAATAATAATTCACATGAAAATTATAATTTAAATTTAATTAGCATTTTAACCAGTAGAAAAAGCAACGTCACCATATTTTAAAGAATACACAATCAAGTTTTTACTGTGTATACTTAGAATTGACCATTGTCGATGAGAGTATATAATAATAATGATAATGAGAGAGTTTAGACTTGTATAATGTAAGACTCTAAATCAATTTTGAATACAAGGAAACTGACGGCTCTTCATATGAATAATTAATGTATTTATTATATAGCTTCTTAGCTCATATTAGTTTTGTAGAGTTGAGAAGATCTAATAAGCAGTAAGCTCCTTTTTATTAAATGAAGGATTGTGTCAACACATTTATATATAAGCTACCAAAATATGATAATTTTGCCCTCAACTAGTCAACAAACGTGCAATTTCTTTCATTCACAAACTTTTTGGTAGTCTTCCACTATAACAAAAGTATTTTTCCATTAACCTTTTTATACCAACAAAATAATATAAGAAACAATACAGAAAAGTTTTTTTTGCGACGTTTGGTAATTGTATGATAATAATATTCAATTATGACTCAAATGAGACTGCAAAAAATATTGTAAAAGTTGAGTGACTTTTCTGACTTGACTCATATATAGTTTTTCACAAAATGCTCTCATTTCTTAGCTTATTTAATTCTACAGCAGATTCACCTAAGTATTATTATTATACGATGTGTCATTACTCTATTTTATTCTTATTGTTGTGATTTTGACTTACTTAGAAAATGACACGCGTAACATAACTTTTCCAATAATGCGACGTTAAAAATGACTCAGGTTATGTCATTTGATATATAACAGTTCATATAATAAAACTAATATATATTTAAATTGATATAAGGTGCTAATATAAAACATATATAGAAACAGTAAACAGGAATAAAGTTGACGTTGATGCCTATAACAATATGTAAATAAATAAGCTAATTTCATTTAACAGGTANCATATATAGAAACAGTAAACAGGAATAAAGTTGACGTTGATGCCTATAACAATATGTAAATAAATAAGCTAATTTCATTTAACAGGTAATTTGAGCTATATAGTATATACTACTAAAGAAAAAAATGTTAGATTATAATGAAGTAAGTTGATGAATAAATCATACATAATTAGAAATAGATCACAGTTGGCTTATAGACATTGCAATTTCAAGTTAATTTCGCTTCTAGTTAGTTTCTACTTGTTCAAATTTTGCTCTTATGAGAAACATCAAAGAGAGTATAGTGAAATGTATGCATTAAAAATTAAAACGTTTCTTCTGGTGCTCCTTGATTAAATGACAGGCCATGCCCAATAGCAAATTTAGCTAATAGCATCATAGACCGACTTTTGACAGCTTAAATAGTTGTACTATATAATGTAAGACAAACAACATTATGCGGCTACGTGTGTCTCATAATATAATTCTCGTATACATTTTCATGGACTTTTGGGTGTATGTACTTAGGTCAGCTAATAATGAAATATATATTCATTACTGGTAATATGTATATATATACTATAAGTGAATGTGTGATAGAAAAAAGAACCTATTTAATTTCAATTGCTCAGATCATATTTATTCCATATTATATTAGTGTAGGTGTAATTGACGAAATAAATAAATGTTTCAATATATGAAAAATGAACACTTCATATATCCATCAACTCTCTATAGAATTCTAAAATAGTAATAATCTACGCCTACCAATTCTCTCTCAACTCTCAACGCCTACATAAGTGTCTAGTATAAATAGTATACAATTGCCGAGTTAGAATTAGAGTATACTATTGTATTACACTCACTATGTGTTCCATAATTAATAATTTTTTACCTCCGATTTACGTGGAAAACATGAAGGGAGTGTAATGTAGTGAGAACACATATGGTGTACATAATATCTCACTCAATTTCTATATTTCTCATACTAAAGAAATTGTCGGCTTGTATTTTAGTATATAATTTCTTAGCATTTCTCTCTAATCGTGACCAAATAAATAGTTCAAATGTCTCAATTTTCAAAACTTCAATATATTGTCTGTTTTCTTTAGCTACTCTAATTTGATCTATATAGATAGATATAAGCTATAAGAGAGATATATGTATTTACAAGAGTCATTATATTTTCTCAAGAGTTCAAACTAAAGTTGTTTAGAGTTGAGAGCTGCGGTGATTAATGTGAAAAAAGACGTGATTAATAAATGTGAGAGATTGTACGCTCAAGATAAAAAGGAATTTAGATGCTAATGTCAGGATCATAAGCTAAAAACCTAATGAAGTCGTAGTTATACTATAATGATGACTAAAAACCTCCTCACACCAAAACGACTATACAATGTATTTTAATTTAAGCATAAATAGCATGTGAGCAATGTTGTTCTCAAAGTTTTCATGTTCAACTCACGAAATGAGAGAGAAGAGAATTACTTTTGATTTTTCCATTAGTAGAAACTTTTGTGGATTAGACTGGACTCGCATAATATAAAGTTGAGTGATTGTTCTGTAGAAAACAAAAGGAGTTTGGTTCACAAGTTGAGTTATTATATTATTATTTGAGTGAGCAGGTTGATGATAAGAGTTGATAGTAAGCTATTATGGTAGTGTTAGAGAGACTATTATTGACTTGGCATGTCTACCCTTCGTTTATTTCACACACATGTCACCACAGCCAACAACTAGAGAATTATTATTATATACTTTTTCTATGTATATGTAAAGTCAACCATTATTGTAAAACATTTGCGTGTGTATGAAAATATACGAAATTAGAATATACAATGAAGACTTTTTCAAAATTCACAGCGTTGTTTTGTATATGTATATATATATAAGACTAATATAATTAAATTGTTTTTAATTTCAGGACCAGAACTACCCGGCTTTTTACTACAACCCTTTCGTAAACCGAAGAGAATACGCACGGCATTTAGGTATATAGAGGCTACATATATATCTTATATATTGTTCATATTGTATATTCTCAAGAGAGTTTCAGTTTATTAATTAAGTCTGTATATATTATTCTTATATAGTCCATCTCAACTTCTTAAATTGGAACATGCATTTGAAAGGAATCACTATGTGGTTGGAGCTGAGAGGAAACAACTTGCCAATTCTCTCTCACTCACTGAAACGCAAGTAAGTCTAAATTATCATCTTGATTAAATTAGTGAGGCTAAAGACTCCAAGCAGGAGGTTTCAACTTATAAGGAGAGGCTCAAGTTTTATGATACGACTTTTTAATAGTGACTCTATTGATAAGATTCAGATTTCGAAATAACTTACAGCTTATATGCATCTCAATCTTACTCTCAAATTTTGATACTTAAAATCAAAATTTTGAGATAGAGATGAGTGTGCTATAAGTAATTCTGGAATCTGAATCTATTGAGTTGAAATCTGGTCAAAGAAAACATGAGCTCCACTTCTCCTTACTAATAAAAGCCAAAACAGATGTTAGTTAGCATGAAACAAAATGCCTTAGCTTCTAAATTACACAATATGCATTTTACTTATAATCTTTATTTTGTTCACACAGGTCAAAGTGTGGTTTCAAAATCGTCGCACAAAGTAAGTTTCCCTACACTTTTCTACAACTAATACTCTTCTCATTCCAAAATGATACTAAAGCCTCTATGCATTTCTAAAGAGTTCGAATTTCTTCATAAATGTTTTCTGTAGACACAAACGCATGCAACAAGAAGAAGAGTCATCACCAGGTAAATCTGGAAATTCATCAAATAATCATTCTGGAGCTGCAGACTCATCTGGTCGAAATTGTGGCGAGGAGAGTAGTGATGAAGAAATTATGATGGACGATGATGAACTAATGACCGATGATGAAGAAGCAGAAGCTGCTCTTCGCTATCAACAGCAACAAATGTTATTACAACAACAACAAGCAGCCGCCGCAGCTCATCTTCGAAAGTCGTAAAGAAATTTTTCAAATCTCAATTTTTCAATGTATATTATTAGTAGTAGTTACATCATTATATTGAAAGTCTTGTTAGAGAGTCCAATATCTCTAGTTTACTGAGATAAGAAAAATATTACATAAATTATATTTACAATTCACTCATTCACACATCAAAAAATCAGACCCACCAGAAAAAATAGAGTAAGAATTATATTATAGTGAATGTGGTCGACTCTTCTCCTATATACACAAGTTTCATATATTATATATGAAATATTATATGTCATGTGTATAATCTCAAAACGCATTTTAGCCAAAAGTATTATTAGTGAGTAGAATACATTTTGATAGCAATAAGAAAAAATAACGTGGGGTCAACTTGTAATTGTTATACAAAATTAGAGATGCTGGCAATTATTATTCGTACTCTATTCTATAACTATCTTATGAATATTCAAGAAGGAAAGAAAAACAAGTCATTGTATTTTTTTACATCGTTTATGTCATTATACAAAACTCTTCCTATACTACTTACAAACATTATGACATTTTGTCTACTCTCGTTGTTACTTTTGTAGTACAGAGTACAAAAGTCATAAAAATGTTGTTGTCGTCAATATTATAAAGGTGGCCGCAAACTTTTTACAACTAAAGGTCTCTGTGCTAATTTGTCAGTCTTTGATCTTTTGCTATGTGGAGTGCATTTAAACTGTCACACTCATTGTCACTTGTTTGTGTCAGAGTAATTACTAATGTAAATTAGTGTCAACTAGGAACTTGTTGAGAGAATGGCTTCCTATAAATACGTACATAAGGTATGACCTCAGTAATCCAATTTATAGTTCTCTGATTACTAACATAGGAAGGTATATATATATATGTTATATGTATATATACTATTTGTTGAA
>VCNE01002598.1:0-13039 GCA_009869805.1 Oncopodura yosiiana
AAATCTTTTTACTAATAATCATTTTCAATCTAATGAACCTAATAAAGCATCGCTAGAGTCAAGCGTCCAATGTATTTTTGTTTTGTATGCTGTTTGTACAGCATTAACAATTTTTATTGGTTTTTATGAGCTTGTAATACCAAAAAAAGAAGTTAAAATTTGTGGATTTATTAAATGTAAGTATAGTTGTGACTTTCAATACCTTAAGAATTTGTCTCGTAAATGGAAAATTTGTATGATTAAAACATGGAATATTACTAAAGCTTATATAAGCGTTAGGAAATGGTCAAATAATATTGATTGGAAAAAATTTTAGTAATAAACTATTTATATCTAGCTTTTGTCATTGCTTGAATGCTATGTGAAATTCATGATACTTGTTCACTTAATAAAAATACATAAAATTAAAACATTCGTTGAAATGATGAATTATATATATGCCTTAGTGTGTATAAAAATATTTGCATAATTAATTTTCTAGAAGAGCAACGCACAAAAATAGATTTAAAGGTTAAACTTTCATTGCTTCTTATAGCTTTAATACACAAGGTTATGAACTTTCAAAGTTCTGAAAAGAGCAACAATAAAATATAATAGAAATGGATATTGTAATCCATTATTCAACAATTATATTGATAACCTTCTCATTTTATTTACGGCATCTTCAAGCAACCATAATAAATCAAAGATTTGATTTAGATGAAAATTGTGGTGTCCATTTGCAAATATCTAATCAGCTTCAAATCTCAAGGTACCCCAAAATTTACAATGAGTTATCATCAAATTACATTTCAGTTACTTTATCAAGTCAATCTAAATGGGAAGAGGTAAAAAACTCATCAAATGCATTTTCGAGTTCAGATTTCATTTTGGAAAGTACAGATCAAATGAAAATGAGAGAATTGTGCATCATTTTCATCATAGAGTCATCAGATTTTACTCAACTCCTACAACAAATTGATATGACAAGTTATGGCTATTCAGAAATTGCAATATTTTATGGTTTGATTCAAACTTCATGGAAAAGCTCATTCTTTACGACAGATTTTGAAGAACTCCCTCAAATTTTTTCCAATATTGTATTTATTTTTGAAGAAGAGAACAAAGAGTTTCTCATGGGTGGTTCACTGTCATCTTTGTGATGAAGAAGATAGAAATAATCAACTTCTTCTGCAAGCAACAATGTCAATTGTATCTACAAGATCAGAAATAATTAAAATATACAAAAAATTAAATTGGGTTGGACATGGAAAACCAGCATTTGTTAAAGATGTTCATATCAGCAGTGATGGTAAAGAAGAGCTCTACTACAACATAATAGATCAACATAGACAAGTCATATTAACTGATGGAACGCCACCTTATCCAAACATTATGACAATTATGGCTAATCGTCTCAATTTCTCAGTTCAAGCAGCTTCCTTTTTTAGTGATGAGTTTGGTCTTCATGCTTACCTTCATAGCGTCCTTCCAAAAGAAATTGATTCCCCTTATTTACCAAGAGGTGTTAGTCCTCAATCAATGTATTACAATCGAATCGATTTTATGGTACTTTATTGTGAAAAACGAAAAAACTTTCTACCTCCCACATGGAAATTTTTAATTTCTCCATTTGATATTCCTTGTTGGTATTGGATTATTGTATGTACAATTGCTCTTTCTATTTTCTATAGAAGCCCTAAAGCTGGAATAGATTTTTTATGCTTTTTATTAGGTCAAGTTAAAGATAATCAAGTTCAAGTCATTACTAATGTCTCATTATTTTTAACAGTTTTAACAAATGGCTATCTTGCATTTATGACTACAGATGTTGTACTACCTTTAGAACGTAAAAAGTTTGAAAATGTAATTGAGTTGCTACAAAATGATTATAAATATATTCTACCAAATGAACAAGCTGCAAATGATCTTAAATTCTTATTACCAGATTACCTTACATATTTAACAAATAACTCAGGAACAGAAATTGTCTACAAGATTGTTGAGAATTATAGTAGTTTTGATGAATATACTTTACAAAGCTTAGCCTTAAATCGAGGATTTTCATTTTCTCCAATTTTGCCTTGTGGTATTAAACCTTATGAAATTGGAATAGATTTAACTAAAAAGAGTGGAAAGTACTCATGTGTTGTTGTAGAAAAGAAAGAAGACATTATGCTTGACTTGATGATGTTTCGCTCAATTATGGCTGAGAGAGCAATGAGCCTTTTAAATCATATTAAATCTGCTGGAATAGAAATACTTTATTCATCACAGCATGCAAGTCACCTTGTTAAAAAATTCTTTACTCATAATCATTTTCGGTCTAATGAGCCAAATAAAGCATCACTAGAGTCAAGTGTTCAATGTATTTTTGTGTTGTATTTAGTATGTATTCTCTGTGCTATTCTTGTTGGTTTGTATGAGATTTTAGTACCGAAAAAGAATATAGAAATTTATGGCGTTCAATTAAAGTATTGTTATGAATTTCAACATTTTAAAAGTAAATGTTATAATTGTAAAATTCAAGTTATTCAAGGTTGGAGTATTGTACGCTCTAAAAGATTTTTGTCATGAAACTTTTTGTAATATTTTAAACTCATCAAATATTTATGTGATACTTGTAATTACTATTAGTGTGAGATAAAGCTATCGTGTGAGTGAGCATTATTTGAATAAGTAAACAAAATCTACTACGACTTGAGTGTTTTTTTAACTAAATAAAAGAAATGCTGATGTCGTCAAAGCACATTTCTTACTTTTTTCTGACACATCATGAAATGATGACAGCTATTGCATCAAGGAATGACGTTGGTTTATGCCGGCTTGTACTTTTTATTTTCAGCTAATTATTTGTGGAGTTGATTTATTATTATCTACAACTCAAGTGCTCATATTACTCTTGTAGTAGATACTTAAAAACCATATGTAAATGTGTGAGAATGATAGTAAATGACAACACATATTTTATATGTACTAATGGGTCATTATAAAATTGCACAGCATGTGAGATCTGACTAATACGTAACTTTGCATAGCGCAATTATTACAAGTGAAAAAAGTTATCTTTAGTCTCTTCTTATCACTTTGAGTCGTGTACTGAATAATTTAATAATACAGTAGAAAAATACAATGAGTAGAGAAGAGATACAAAAAAGTATGTATAATAAAACCTCATCTCTCTCTTCTCGCTAAAGGTTTGATTATTATTGTATTGGTTTTTCCTAGTGAAAAAAGAACTCCCAATGTTATCTTCATTTTGATTTTCTATGTACTCCCTTGCAAAATTCATAGGCATATTTACAATTTACATTGTGTCCTACTACTGTATAGATATCTATAATGTGATACATATACTCTCTGAAAAAGTTGTGTTTGCTCATAAATAGGAAGTTAATGTGTATTTAGAAGAGAAGAAGAAGAAGAACTAGACTGACGACTTTGATTTTCGTTTTTGCTAGCATCTATTAGCCTTCAAGCATTTCTACACACATTGTATATATTATCCAGTTTTTGTGGTTTGAATATAATTACGTAATTAAATGTGTGGTTATACAGTGAGTGTCTGTACTATATACATTTCAGTAGCTTCTAGTTAATTCCAGTAAAAAGTAATAAAATAATTTTACTAAGTGTTTACTAAAACTCATAAAATAGTTGCAACTATACTAAAGTGTTGACAGTGTGTTTTTGTATCATAAATATGCCATAGAATTACGTAGGAATTTCGGATCCAATTTTATAGTGTTATCTGTAGTTTATAAACTCTCAGAGTATTAAGGGGGATTAAAAGCATGACACTTTGATCTAAATGTTCAATGAGCAAAGTATAATAATGCAAATGTGACATGGATATGAATTGAATACAGTATTGAATTTAGTACCAGGAAGTGAGTTACAAGTGAGAGACGACAAAACAAAATTTCCTTTTTTGTTTATTTTGTGAGTTGTGATTTCTTTGATTTCAGTTGCCGAAAGTTTTTTTTAAAGGACAAGAGAGAAGACAAGGTTGATATATTAAGTGTGTTATAGTGACAAAAATGCTGTGTTTGACACGTGCAATGCTCATTTTTCATAGTAATATTTTACTTTTGATTGCATGTCTTAAAGATGATAGGTAGATAGATATATTTACTAATACAGGTAGCATTTCAATAATATAAGTACAGTGGAATTTTTGGTAGCTCTTAACGTCAAAACTATAAAAGTATATTTAATTAAATTTTTGCATATACATAAGTATCACGACTCGTAGAGAGTGACCGTGGAATTTCATTTGAGTTGCAAACTCTTTGAAGAAGAATCTAATCAAATGGATAACTCTAGAGAGAGCAACCGTGGAATGAATGCCAAGGTGAAACAACGTGCTTCACTCTTCATCTGCTTCATCACTTTGATTTTATGCTACTATACTATACCAGCGGCTATTGAACACCTGAAATAAAACTTTTTTGTTGCTCTTTTGCTTTATTGCCTTTTATACCTGTCACTCATTTTGACAAACTAAATTTTTGTTGAATTATATGTATAGCAAACGAAACCACAGATGAACTCATCATTTGATGATTTGGCAGAAGCTGGTTTACTACTTAATAAGCAGCAACCTCAAGCAAGTACATCGGCTTCTAATAAGCCTAGAACAAAGTTTAGACTAGACTATGCACCTGTACGATCCGAGAGTGAAGGTGAAGAGATGAGTGACTTGGAATTTATGGATCAAAGTGAAATTGATGAAGATCCTCCACCTCCTCCACTTAGTCCTGATACTGTTAAAGCCTTTAGAAAAAAGTCATTGCCACAAACTGAAACTATAGAATTATCCTCACCAGATTCACCACTTGACTCTACACTCCTTACAAAAAGGTATAGTTTGTCTTCTATAATAATAATAATAATATTAGAGTTCTAATTATTAAATATCGTATTGTATGTAGTTCGAAGAAACCATTGTTAGGAACTAGAAGAAAATCTGGTAGTGTACCAGCTCCAATTAAAATACCAAACTCCAACTTTCTCAAGTCAGATCCTTCATCATCAGTCGACTCTTCTCCAATGCCTTCTCCTGCTGAACCTAATGAAACAACTAACAATGGAGAAAAATCTCTTTCGACAATTCTACGAGAAAAGTTTGGAGCTGCAAGGGTGTGACTAATATCTTAATTACAACTTATTAAGTTTTAATAAGCTTATTTACATAATGCAGCTAATTTACATACTAATCTCTTTATTAAACCAAGGTTCCTGTACCACATGTATTTAGAAATAGGAAAGCTCGTGAGTATAAACTTCATGCATTTCTTGCCATTTTGTTCCTCATTATTATCTTGTTGGTCGGATCCATTTATGTCATTCATAAGGAAAGAGAACTGAAGGTAACTATTTTATAGTTTGTTCTTCTTGACTAACAATTTATGGCACAGTTTCCCATTTTCACTTTAAAACAAAATCCCCTCGAGAAATTTTGGAAAGTTGAACTGCACCATATGTATTGGAGAAAGAATTTTTATCACACATTGATCTTTAATCGATTTGCAATTTCCAATATGTAACACTTTTTTCACTCTGAGAGATATTGGCTCTTCATCTTGTTTTTTTTCTCTCTTTCTATTACACAGAAATCTTACTTTGACCGCATCCGTTTCTCAAGTAAAGACCGTAAAATTCGTGTGACAAATATGAGAGGAAAAGAAGTGCTCTCAGGCATTTTAGGAACATCTCTTACTAAAAAAGAATAAAGCTTGGCCTTGTCTTGAGAAAGATAGGAAAGTGAATGAAACTTGCTTAGAGTGGATGAACAAGGCTCGACTTTATTTTCGTGTTGCTGCAACGCCGTCAGCCACTGGCAGCAGTAGTGGAAACGTAGATAGCAACTATGGCAGTTTTGGAGATGATGATGGTGGTGATAAAGATAGAAATTTACAATGTTATAGAATCGTTTGGATAAGTCTGAATAAAGATTTTGAGCTCAGGGACTGTTTTGATATTGGTGAAAATCGACATTTTTATGGTATATATAGAAATACATACAAAAATAAAGTCTTTTTCTCTCTCTCTCAATCCACAAGAACACGTTTTTATTTTTTTCTTTTTTTTAGGTGGTGGAGAATTGGCTGGTAGTAATCAATGGCCACTAATAAATAAAACTCAAGTACCATTTTCACCATTTCTTACTGGCTACAAAATTGAGCATCAAGAAAACAAAGAAAATGATGATGATGCCAAAGTTGTATTTCAATGGGGACGAACACTTCGAAGATTCTTTTTGAACTCTAAAGGAGCCGCATTACAAATTACTGATGATACACCACTTCATGTCTCTATTAATCATCCCGATGATCACCTTCTATGCTTAGGTGCCAAGTCAAGTTTTGGCTATGAGAAGAATTCTCCTTTGCCCAAACTTAATTATACAATTTGTACTGCTGACAACATTCGTGATATAACGACTCACTTGGCAGATAAAGGTAAGGATATAAAGAACAAGAAACTTTTGTATATTCTACATACATGTAAATTTTAATATTTTTTTTAATTATTAAGACATTTGGGACGGATTGAAACATGAAGATGTAGCAATTAACATATGCCTTAGCCCAAGCTCCAATTTGGAGAATTCTCCCTTCAACTTTACAACATGGAAATCAAAGTGAACTCGCTTTATTACGTCATACAGATAGAATAGCAGCTTTACACTTATCCGAAGGCTTTATTCTAATTGATGAAAGTTGGCAAAAAAATGCTGGTGATTTATCAATGGATTCAGAAAGATTTCGTACAATGAGTGAAACATTTAATATTACAAGACGTCGTGGATTTAAAGTAGCATTAACAATTCAACCATTCTTTAGTACAGAATCATCAAATTATCGTGAAGGTTTAACTCTTGATAATGGAAATGGAATATGGGTAGGTGAGAAAAGAAGAAGAGATGAAGCTTCTTTACCAGTAGTTCCACAACAAATTAAAAAAGTTCCAGCTTTAACACAATATAAAACATCTACAAGTACTGCTGTCCTTGATGTTACAAGTAAAACGGCAAGAGTCTGGCTAGAAAATAAAGTGACAGCTCTAGTAGAAAAATATGGAATAGATGCACTATATGTTGATTTAGGAACAGCTTATGACTTACCACAATACTATGAATTTTCTGAAAAAATCTCCTCTTCTGATTACTATAAAGACTTATTTCTCTCAGCAATTCGACCTATACCTAATGTTAATACTATTGGAGTCTCATCTGCAGTAAAGTTACCCAAACTTCCTACTTTTGTTTCACTCAGTCCTATTGAGTCTTCATGGGAAGGTTTACAAAGTGTTATTCCAAATTGTCTTACTCTAGGTATCACTGGCTATCCATTTATTATTGCAAGTTCTATTGGTGGAGACTACTTTGTACAACACAAAACTAATTCTACTCCTACTCCTACTCAATTACTACCAGAAAGAGAACTTTATATTCGATGGCTTCAACTTGTTCATTTTCTCCCTGTTGTACAATACTCTTACTTACCAAGTG
Source organism: Oncopodura yosiiana (assembly GCA_009869805.1). Taxonomy (NCBI): domain Eukaryota; kingdom Metazoa; phylum Arthropoda; class Collembola; order Entomobryomorpha; family Oncopoduridae; genus Oncopodura; species Oncopodura yosiiana. The sequence continues at coordinate 7,496 of VCNE01002598.1, forward strand.
ACTATGATGCCGAAGTTGTAAAAATTGCTACTACCATGTACACGATTCGGAAAACTAAACTTTATCCATATATCAAAAAAACTATTGATGAAGGTAAGAGTAAAAGATCTTACATATATAGCTTACATATATTTAAGAGATATAGAGAGAGACTTTATTATTTATTCTATTCTTTTTTAGCACTAACTACAGGACTACCTATCATACGACCTTTATGGATGATAGACCCAACAGACATTAACTCTTTAAAAGTCTCAGATGAATTTAGTATAGGAAGTGACATTATTGTTGCTCCAGTTTTAAAACCCAATGAAACACATAGAGAAATCTACTTACCAAAAGGAAGATGGAGAGATGAATTAGATGGTAGTAGTACTAAAGGTGAAAAGTGGTTACATCACTATCGTGTGAAACCTCATCAAATTCCATTCTTTACTAAAATTTCTGATGGCAGTGGAATATAATCTTTAGATATATGTGTATGACTATATGTGATATAAGAATGCTTTAAAATAATTAAAAAGTATAAGAAGAATGAATATTTCTCTTTACAATTGTATATTTATTTTCATTTAGATTATATTATATATATGTATTATTATAATATATATAGCATATCAGCGACACAGAGTTCAATATATAAATCATAAAATAAAATGACAAAAAAAATTGACAATGACACACATCATGCTTAATATACATTTTATTGGTAACAATTAACACTATAAGTATAGCAATGTAATTATAATATACATAGTACACATGGGATTTTTTTAAAATTTAGACTAGACTACTCACAAATAAATTCCTTAATAACTCAACATATCAAGTGATTAGCATTAAAATTATAACATAAATTTTTGATAAACATTTTTGGACATAGAATTCTTGGGAAGCAGAAATACAACTCGATGAAATTTTTTTTGAAGACTTTATTTTGACTCGTAATGTGTATTAGTTATTTTTGCAAGCATTGAGTTTTTCCAAGAGGAATTATCTTTTTAGTGTTGTAGCTTCTTTATATAAGCCTTTATAAGATTTTTGACATTGAAATTTTTTTATTAGATTTTAGAATGAAGAAAGAAAAAATTACTCAATACTTGCAAATTACAACTATATTTGCATTTTGTTTGTTGTGCACTGATTTAATATTTTCTGCTTGCTTCCTTTTTTTCTAACAAGTGATAAATTGATAGTTTTTTAGTACTTATATTTTAAAATTGAAATAGCGTTCTTATGGAGTAAGAAGACAGAGGCCATTAGTAATTTCATAATAGCAGTTCATGTTATATATATATTTTACATATTTTTCTTATTAGTCAAAGTTGTTATATTCACACATTATAATATTGCTAGATGTTTTTTTTCAAATAATCAATTCCAATTCTTAATTAAATAATATATATATATATTCTATTTCTCTATACCATATACGTACAATAAACACATTACAAGTCAAATGTTTTTCAAACACCACTGTTTGGTCATTCTCTTTATTTACCAATACCTTTAATAAATTTCAAGTACATTTGTATATTCAGTTTTTTCATCTCTTCCATGTTTTAGCTCTTACCTTTCTTCTTCCCTATACGTAGTAGATCTCTATATTTTATATGTTTATAAGGTAAGTGAAATTTAAAGTTATGTAGACTAATATAATAATTTCATTTTCATCTTTCTCTCTCGTCGTTTGTTCGCCATTATCTCTTGTGTTCTTTACGAAGTTATTTTAAGAGCTAATTATATAACGATGTAATAACAACAACGAACGAATTGTTTTAATATACGTTTTTTCCTATAACTCACATTCGCTAGTCTCTCGACAACTTTCACCACACTTGACTTTCACTCCAACGCCTTTCATTTAATTTCAGTCCAAAACTGTAATTATGATGTTAGTTTTTTTCATAGATTAATCTCATCTCTTTTTCTGACGTTTGATTTACATAATTGATTTCTACTACTTTTAGATAGTAAGTTAATTCGGTACTAGGGACTATGTTTTTAAGCTATGTACATTTTCATTAAGGACAGGAGACGGCGTATGATTCAGTGTTGACTGATGAATTTCACACTAGATTTAGTAGTAATTAGATGAGATAGAATTATTAGACTATCACTAATTAACCTGTAAAGTGTAGGAAATGTTCAGCCTAAAGCATCAATCAGTCAGTCGTCCCATATAATTTATAATTTCCTAACTACTATTTAATTAGTTTAGTAACACTAAGCTTATTTATTTAGAACTATGCACAAATGACAAAGGCTGCACTCGACTCGAAAGTTTTTTCCTCTCGTTTTTTTATTTATCTTTCTTCATTAAAATTGCAAAGGTAAAATGCTATTTAATCTAAACTTGCCTAACATATATACTATAATTATTTCTATTCTACAATTCAAACTTAGCAAATTGTAAATATTTAATATTTAGAGTAATTACAAATATTTTCAAATGACATGCAAACTAACTTGTCACTGCTCTTTACAGTATTCAAGTCTCTTACTGACTGATTAAACTGTTTTATATTGCAAAGTTCACTGTGGTTCATCATTAGAAAATTGCAATTTTCTTGATTAATATATTTACATAAGATAAAAAGTATTTTCTTCTAATCACTCAAATCATTCTCTGGTAAAATGGTTCAAGTTCAAGACAGTAGTTTAGCCGGTCCCTTTCCTAACAATGATATCCTATTAAATATGTATAATATATAATATGTACAGTTAATATTTAATTAAATAGCAATCAACTTGTCATTTTTTCTTCCTCTGGTCTAAGTTCTATTAGCTACTCAATTGGATGGAAGTAGAATATTTTAGTAAATGTTTTTTTTCTCTTGACATAAAAGCAAGCAGGAAAATCTCCAGTATTTTTATGCCATTATAAGCGTTGTTTCTTATATAACTTTAACACACATCTAAACATTGTCATTTGCACAAAACAAACACAGTTGATTCAATTTAAATTAATTATAATTTTTTACACAAATTTTGCAATCATCTTTGGTTCATTTAGCTTCTGTTCTATATATTTCTCTATTATTATTGCACTTTACTATATCAAAGATATTTCAAGGCAATTATCTCAGCACCAAAAATTATGTAAATTTTATGCAATTTAGAGTAGTAACAGAATTCATAGTTATATTGTTTTGGAACAAGCCACATGTTTACAAAGATAGCTCAGAGAAAAGATATTTCAAGGCAATTATCTCAGCACCAAAAATTATGTAAATTTTATGCAATTTAGAGTAGTAACAGAATTCATAGTTATATTGTTTTGGAACAAGCCACATGTTTACATAAGATAGCTCAGAGATTCATAGCAGTTTCAAACACGAAGCTGTGTAAGCATTAAATATATATATATATATATATATATAGGAAGATAAAATGTAAAAGCCAGAGTATAATGTATAGTTTTAGAATTTAAGTATGTAATTAATTACCTTAATAGAACTCAATGACTATGTACAACGAGCCTACTATATATAGTTTCTAGGAATCTTAATTAGTTTATGTAGATTTACATTGAGTCTCAGTCAAAGATCTTTTTTTGTAATGATTTAGCATTCTCTTCATTCAGTTTAAATTTAAACTTACATACAACAGCGACAATGTAATTTTATTCACTACCAACTAACCAGCAGTAGGCGAAAAGTCTTACATTAAAGTTTATTCCCTTGATTAAAATTCCTATACTATATACTACATCAGCAATTACGTACGTTTATTAAGCTACTCAATTCCACGACCTTACAAATGTATTTTTGACTGACTTTTGATATGAATTTATATATTAAGAACAGCGTATAGTATATAATAACAGCGAATGACAAGTTTTTAGTTAGCGACCGAGTCAAGTGTGGTAGAGTTAAGTCTATATTGTATCTTTTTTACTACTTTAAGTAATTTTTTGCACCTATTGTAGTTATATGTAAAAGGGATTTTGTTTCAGCTAAGAGTCTCAATATTTCTAATAGTCTATATGTATATTTAATATATGTATAGTCTTAAGAGTTATGCAGGAATTTTATATTTGCACCTGCAAATTTTTTCCCCTTCAACTCTACAATTTTTTTCACCATCTGTGTCTCATAGTCTGTCTGAATTTTTTTCATCATTGACATTTTTTAATGTGTGCATTATATGTAATCCGAATAATATCGTCCTATGTATCACTTGGAGTATTCCATTTTATTTTGAGCAGCACTCCTCGAATTTATGAAGCACATTAATATATTCATAATATCTATAGTCTATAATTCTTAGTAGCTTATTTAATTTTTTTTCACACAGTGATTGGACATATAATATATGAAGTGTTGTTGATTTCGTCACTACACTTTTTGTTGTAAACGACAGAAATGCAGTGGTACATTTTATTAACTTTTTTCCTTTTTTCAGTTGATCAGTGGCAATAAGTGTTGCTGATTGTTTTTGGTGTTATAGGTCTCGCTTCTCATTGACATTTTCAGAAGAAATGTTGAATAAGAGCTACATATATGTATGCTAGGTACTGACTTTAGAGAATTGGAACAAGGCTAAATTGGTAACTGTTTAAATCTGAAACTACTTTTTTCTCTCTCGCTCAATTACCCTGTCTGACAGCAGTAAGTGCAACAAGTCTATCACGCTAGTAATTAGTTTAAAATCTCTACGCTAAAGTCCTATATCCAGTCAAATTGAAATAGTATGTGTATTAATGTCGAATAAATTGCACTGTATTGCCAAGTCTTTGAGAGAATGTCACGTATGTATTTTACTTAATGAAGGAACTGAAAGCAAGCTTCATTTAATTAATTTTAGTGTACTTTACCTTATTGATTCTACTATAAAATTTTATATACTATATAATATCATCATCAGCAGCCAGTAGCGATAGTAGTAAAAAGAGATCAGAATAATATCCCAAAAGATTCAAATGTATACATCACTACATTATACACACATACTATAGTCTCACCTATAATTCAATTTATATTTCGTAGAATAGATATATAATCAGAGGCAATTAATTAGTGCGCGTTTGTTTCTTTCAACTGCTGAATTTCTAAACTACAACTACAGAATTTTACTAAAAACTCTCTTTCAAGCTAAAATTTTGTAGTGGAAGATTAGATTTACAAAGTCGTATATATGTATGATAAAGCTACACTTAATTTTTTAAATCATTATCATTCAGCTCATATCTAACTCACAGAACTTCTCAAGACACTTTCAAGTTCACAATGCCTTTTGTAATTATATATACAATATATATACATAGAAGTTCAACGTGCATACAACAGACGAATAAATACTTATACTACTATAGATGATAAAGAATAGAAAATGTGTCGAAACGTATTAGAATGTTTTTTTTCTTCTAAAAAGAGGAATAATTTCTAAAATCTAACTGAGATGCAAATCAGTCTTTTAGAGTCGTATAAATTAATACAACAAAATATTTTTGAGGAGTGTAACGTGAAATTAAGAAATAAAATGAAATATTTTCATATGCTACATTTTTTAATCAGTCTCTTACCCCTTTCGTAAAATATT
>VCNE01002600.1:0-65698 GCA_009869805.1 Oncopodura yosiiana
GATTATTTTGCTAATACATATTGAATCATTTATCAAGTGAACTACATTAAACTGGACATCATCTTGTTACATTTATTATAGTGATTGATAGTAGTAGTATAGAGCAGAAGCTGACTGAGAGAGATAGTCTACGTGACACATGACATGCCCTTTGAGATATTTAAAAGTCTCATCATAACTTAGTTTTTTTATCATAAAAAATGACGACGGCAGAATACTATATGTGATAACTTTTGTAATGAACTAATGATTGAGTCTTGAACCAAAAGTCAATTATAATAAAGCTATCTATATCTTTTGAGACACTTGACTTGGCAACCTATTATGCTCTACATTGTTTTTTATGTATCACTACTTCCTGTATTTCGACACATGAACCAATTGCTAATAATTTTTTTTATTTCTCTTTTTCTTTTTTTACAGATTTTGGTCATCCACACAAGAATAATAAATACATCAATTTTTATAACGCAACAAGGACATAAGAATACAAGTTTCTTCTTGCAACACAAAGTCATCAGCATTTCATCGACTTTCTACAAAATTTATATATTCTTGTATACAAAATTTTTAATTTCTTTATTGAATTATGTTTTTATCTCGTAATGGTGTCACGGCTTCAGCCGCTGGTTTAATCAGATATGGATGTGCAGCTGACAAAGATCTGTCATATATTCTTGTTGCACCGTATCAGGTGAGTTTTTCAGATGTGTCTAAAAATATCTACTCTCTACTAGAAGATAGAAAAAATACATTTATTCTTATCTTTTCTCCTATTGCAACAACATGTCTAATTACTTTATAATCATGCTCAAATAACGTGTAATTTTTTATAAACTTGCTATACACTATGACATGAGAACTTATTCTTCTTGACGTCAATTTGACATAATATTTTTTTCTAGTTCAAACCACTATAATATGTAACTAAAATTTTTGTTTGTTTTTTTTTGTACAGGTTTACTACAATAGTAAAGTTAATTGTTCATCAAAACAATCAGATTCTTATACAGAAGGGTTTGGAAATATAAATAAATCATCATCATCAGAATATAATTCAGAATCAAAATCTTCTAATATTTCTCCTCCATCACCTGCACCTTTACGCCGTAGTGATGATACAAAAAGCGGTAAGTTAACAACATTTCTCTTCTTTCCTTCTGTACAATAATAATTTCATTGTCATTGCCACTCTTTGTCTGTCATATCATTTTAGTTAGACGACAAAAATTAAGGATAGTTACATACAGATTTAAATGATATATATACTTGATGACCTTCACCGTAGTACATCTTGTTTTGTTGCATTGCATAGCATACTCTTTTGTATAAAATTGTGACCTCCACACCATTTTATCCTGCTGTTACTACTACTACAAAAAGCATATTTCTTCTTCTAGAGTAATAATATTAAGTTAGGTAGAAAAGATCATCTTCTTTTTCATAGTTGTTATTATTATTGATCATGCGGGAAGTGTATGGTTGTTTGTTCACAACGTGTTTTTCAATTCTGACTTTATCATGAACTCTGTTAGTCTTATCTTGATACTGCATATAATGCATAAAAGCTTATGATCACATGCATTAAATATTATATTTTACTTTACCTACCTTGTTTTTTTCTATACTAATATTGTTGTTTGTAATTGTAATATTATCTAAAGTATTTATTAGTGCTAACTATATGCACATAAGGTTAATTACTCCCCTGATTTTCAAAAATAATTTTGAATTTGCTTACTGCGACACAGTCTCGGTATATGTACAAACGACGACATACTATTTGTCGTAAGCTCGCAAGATGATGCAAGAAAGAAGATTACATAAATAAAATGTATGAGGTTGACGATGAAGAAATCTGTAATACTTACAACTTGTTAGACTTTTAGACTACTAGACGTATTAACTATTCAGAATTCAGATTATAACAATATTAACCAGAGCAAATAAAAAAAGTTTACTCATTCACGTGCCATCAGTAGTAGTGTAGTTATTTAGACTAGACAATTAGACATGACATAAAGATATGTATATATTCATTGAATGCTTAGTTAATAATTTACATATGATTATTGATTTGTCTTTGTTTATTTTGTATGTATGAATGACACAGGTCAGAATAATCATCATCGTTGTTCAGAATTTAGAAATCAGAGTCTGTTTGCAAGAGTACCACCAGGCTCATCAAATACTACTGGTTCATCAGGTGGAGATGGAATTAAAGATATAGGAAGAAAAAGTGGTTCTGGTAGCGGCTCAAGTACAAGAAATGGTGGTGCTGGAAGAGATAATGGTTTAACATGTCCAAAATGTGGAGATCCATGTACTCATGTTGAAACATTTGTTTCATCTACAAGATTTGTAAAGTGTGATAATTGTAAACACTTTTTTGTTGTCTTGTCTGAATTTGATGGTAGAAAGAATTTACGTGAAACACTTAGGCCAGAAGGTGAAAGTCAACAACGTTATGCTACTTATCAACAAATGCATTATAATCAGAAAAAACCACCACCACCACCAAAGAAAATTTTTGAGTACCTGGATCGTCATGTTGTTGGTCAAGAACAAGCAAAAAAAGTTCTCTCTGTAGCTGTCTATAATCATTATAAACGTCTAACTATCAATTTACAGTCAGCAGCTCCAAAAACATCTAATGAACCTATAATTCGTAATCTTGATGGATTTAGTGATTTATCTAATACATTTTCTCCACATAGAGGTGGAAGTGGACTTGGTCATAGTAATCCACTTGGTGCTTTTCCACAAGGACATCAATCTCATTCAACACCTCATCATGGACCTAGTTGGGCAAATTCAGATACATATTATGAAGGTCGAAGACAACCACATTTGGGACCTGGAGATTCATCATCTCATTCTTCAATTCCGGGTGGTGGAGGAAATAATAATAATAATAATGGTGGAAGTAATTCAGCAATTGGAAGTGACATACTGGATGCTAATGCTAATGATACAAAATTGGACAAATCTAATATTTTGCTATTGGGACCGACAGGATCAGGAAAAACATTACTTGCCCAGACTATAGCACAATGCTTAGATGTGCCTTTTGCAATTTGTGACTGTACCACATTGACTCAAGCCGGATATGTAGGAGAAGATATTGAATCTGTCATTGCAAAATTACTTCAGGATGCAAATTACAATGTTGACAGAGCTCAAACAGGTAAAAGAAAGATAAGACTATTATTTATGAATTTTTTTCACTTATTTCACATCCTTAAATTATTAACAATTAGGAATTGTTTTCTTGGACGAAGTTGATAAAATTGGAGCTGTACCAGGTAAGTTATAATATTTAATTTTATTTTACAAGTACGTAGTTAACATTTAGTCACTAAAGAAATGTCATAATTCCAGGAATTCATCAATTAAGAGATGTTGGTGGTGAAGGAGTTCAACAAGGCATGCTAAAAGTAAGTAGTAGAAGAGTTATTTTATAAATATATAGATGAAATTCATTTTACTTTAATTAATTTAATGTTTTGTATCAGATGCTAGAAGGTACTATTGTTAGTGTGCCAGAACGTAATGCTCCAAGAAAATTAAGAGGAGAGTCCGTCCAAGTTGATACAACAAATATTTTATTTGTTGCTTCTGGTGCTTTTAATGGATTGGATAGAATCATTTCAAGAAGAAAAAATGAAAAATATTTAGGATTTGGTGTACCTTCTAGTGGCTCTGGAAGAAGAGCGGCATCACAAGCTGGTATAGCAAATATGGCAGGTGGAATGAGCTCAACTGAAGAAGATAACGCTGAAATGGATGCTTTTCTAAAACAATGTGAAGCTCGTGACCTTATTGAATTTGGAATGATTCCTGTAAGTACTTACTAGCAAAGAAGTTATTATCAAAATTAACGTAACTTTTTTTTATAGGAATTTGTTGGACGTTTCCCAGTAATAGTACCGTTTCATTCCTTGACTGAAGATTTACTAGTCAGAATTCTCACTGAGCCAAGGAATGCAATGATTCCTCAGTTTCAACGACTTTTAGCAATGGATAAGGTTGATTTAACCTTTACACCAGATGCACTTCAAAGTATTGCTAGATTAGCATTAGATAGAAAGACGGGTGCTCGTGGATTGAGAGCTATAGTGGGTAAGAAAATGAAAGAAAGAAAAATAATATAAAAAAATTTGAAATATGAAAACTATATAAAATTATCTTTTTTCTTTATATATAAACAGAGAGTATTCTCCTTGAACCAATGTTTGAGATTCCTGGCTCTGATGTGACTGCAGTGCATATTAATGAAGATGTTGTAGGTGGTCGCTATTCTCCAATTTATACAAGGGCTGTTACTGTCGACCCAGAGTCTGAAGAAGCAAAAGCTGCCAATACTACAAATTCCTCTGTTGAAGAGGACCAAATGATGGAATTGAAACAGCGGGTTTGAAATACTACTACTACTACAATTACAATAAGAATTTAGTATAGGCCTATCTATATACTACTTTTTTTCTTAGAAGGATGCATGCATAAAAAATAAGACATAATATTTAAATTCTTCAAAAAAAAAACTAAACTCACTCAGTCAGTCCCAAATACCAGCTATTATTATTATCTCTTTCTTTTCTATCTCTTGTTGTGTGTGTCTTTATGCATGCATCTTAATTTCAAAACTGATTTTAAGTCTCACATATTTCTTGTTTTTTATAACATATATCTACAGAAAGAAAAAAAGAAACCTTCTTCTTCTCCATTAGGAAATGTCTCTTTATAAGTAAAACATAAGACATCAAGATTTTTTTGTAGATGTACAAATATTGTGAAAAGTAGTCTTGACCCTTTTTGTTGATTTTCCAAAAACTTGACAGTTGACACACAAAAAAAATTAAAAAGTAACTAAATTAATAAAATATCAAAACAAATAAAAAAAATCAATCATGAGACACAAAAATATACCAGAAAAAAAATTATTATACTATCTATTAAAACTAAAAGACTTTTCATTAAAGCAAAGGGTTTATTATGGTTTTTTGATTGTGAGGGGAAATCCTATATATTATAAGTAAAAATAAGACTCTTTTGGAAAACGGGCTTCTTTTTTCTCTCGTCGTATAGGTATGTACATAATACTTAGGTATATATATAACTAACGAATAAAACAGGCATATATACATAAAATATTATATATACTTATATATATAGTCGCTGACGTCTCGTCATTTCGTAAAAAAATCGTCTCATTTAGTATAAATAAATAAACTAATATTGTAACTGATAGATAGGTAGGTAGATCAATAGGTAATGAAACAGAGACTGTTGTACATTTTTCTTATATACACAATCAGATCAAATTGTGTACTAATAAGAAAGAAAGAAAATGGTCTTCTTCATCATTTTTATATAAATTCTACAATATAAATCCAAGATGTACAACATAGTTTATAAGAATTCCTTGTAAATGCATACAATGATGATTGTATAATGAATTATATTATTATTATGTACCCATTTTTAGTGATAATAACCAATGAGTATATTAAAAAAATGAAAAGAAAAATAAATAAAAGAACTGATGAATTTGCTAATATTATATATAACATTTTCCAAAAAAATTGTAGTACTTTTTTAATTAACCTTAGTTTAATAATACATATAATCTGAATTAGCGCAACAAGTATTATTATATAGTCGTACAAAAAACTTTACAATAATTAATAACAATAATTTAATAAGCCCTAAATTTATTTAATAATATTTAATACGAGTTTTTTTTCATAACAGGGCGTCATATTTCATATATTGTGTCATAGTCGTCATCATGTTACTTTTTGATGTGAGAAATTGAGAGCTTTATATTCTATATATATATCTTAATTTATCGCGTTTTTTTTCTTATATATTATACAAATGACAACTTTGTTTTCTTACGTTGACTTGTTAGTAAATGTGAATAGTCAGCAGGATCATTATAAAATCCTGAAATTCTAGACTGGAGTGAAAGTAGTAGTCGATTCAATTTGTCTTGTTTCTGAAAAAGATAATAGAAAAAGATTATTATAGATTTTGAAGATCAATATAAACAACTTTGTTCATATTTATATCATTCATACCTTCTTAATTTTAGCTTTCAAACTCTCCTGTTTTGCTTTTGATGATCTTATTGAGCTGTGCTCTCCTTTTCTAGATTTGGATTTTTCAACAGGAGTTGCATTTTGATTACTACCAATAGTTTTTATACGAAAATCTGGTGAAGGTGGGCCATGAGGCTACATAAATCATAAACATAATTCAATCATAAAATAATAACTCTAGACGACAGTTGATTGAGATATATTGAAGTATCATAAAAACTTACATGAACATTACGTTGAATCTTCAATTTGGTTGCAAACATGTTAAAAGCATATGGTTTCATACAAACTGGTAATGGTTTAGCTCGAGTAAAAGATTTAGCAGCTTTATCCACACGAAAGTCACAAATATAAAGATGTTCTTCTTCACAACCTTTATTTCAAGAAAACGAAACAATCAGTTTATATATCTTCATTCAAATGTGAATGAATGATTGATTTAAATAACTTACCAATAGGACGCCCTTTGCAAAATGTTGATGTATCTATAACCCAACATCTTCCATGAATCATATCAATTTCAATTACTTCATAAATAGGAGCTCTAAGAATTTCATTAGGATAGAAACGACGTGAAGGTTCATGAAATGTTTCATTAGGTCGTAGATAATTTTGTCCATAAACCAAGCGTCTTCCGCTGAAAGTTTTAAGAATGATAATATATAAAAATCAATTGTTAATAGTGTATATACTACAACTTACTCTGGTGTTTTCCATAAATCTATAATTCTGAAAATGTCACATTGTGCAGGAATCAGTCTACCTGCTGTTTTATATGTTACTTTCACAGGTTCTGCAATGGGAGCTACTAAATCGTTATTTTCTGTTGATGATGTTGCAACTACTGAAGCTTGTTCTTCTCCATTTTCAACATTTTCTTTTATTTTTTCTGTTTCTTCCTGTTCATTGGTTGTTTTCTTTTCTACTGGTTTTTGCGATGGCGAATTCTGTTGTGGCTTAGCTCTCAAAACATAAACATGATCCTCCTTTCGCTGTAGAAAAGAGAAAAAATAAATAATATGATTTCGATTGATTATAAAGTCAAACAGTAAAAGTTTCTATTATATTGTATAAGTTTTTTATTGATACATACCAATAAAAGTCCATCTTCTCTTTGCAAAGTTGTAAAAAGTTGTTTATCTGGTGTATTAGCTGCACGACTCATTGGCACTTCAAAATCAATATCTCTACGATTGCATAGCTCACAGAAATAATTTTCATTTTTAAGATTTGGAGAATCTCTTTTTCTCACTTCAACAGGAGATAATTTAATAACTCTTGGTTGAACTTCTTCTTCTTCTTGTCCATCAGTCTTTTTAAGTTTTGATGGTGTTTGAAAATTACCAAATGTTGCTTCTGGTAAATTCATTTCCATCATGAGATCATCATCTATTCTTTGAGTTAGCATTTCATGAATATTAGTAGTTTCCAAAGAAGACGTAGCAGCAATTTTCTCACTTTGATTTTTTTCATCATTAACAATTTCTAATGAATGAAAATAAAATAAATCATAATTAGCTATAAAATTCAAAATTGTGCTAATTACTGAAAAAAAGTTAAAAATTTTTCAATCATACCTAATGGAATAGCTTCATCTATACGTACAATCATATTATCCAATTGGACAATATTTTCTTGTTCTTTTTCTTCTTCATTTTCTGAACAACTATTACTTCTTAAAGTTCTTCCGTTTTTCTTTTGATTACTACTACGGCGTTGACTATCATTTCTTGACGATGAGTCATAATATTTTGTTGGTGATGAATCAGGTGTTGTAGAAAATCCAGATGATGAAGAAGTAGTTGATGTAAATAATTGACGCTTACTTGAACGTCTTCTTTGTGAATTTTGATTTTTCATTTCTTGAGTGCATGGTACTCTCATACATTCACAATGTTGCCAAACACGACAACGTTCGCATTGAATCATAACTCCTTCTTCACAAAATGTACCACAAATACATCTAATTACTTCATCTTTAATAGCTTCCAAATCAGTTTTTGCAAATGGTGGTAATTTAAATGCATTTGCATTATCAGTAGTTGTTGTAGTAGAATTTCCAGAATTGATTATAAATGGTTCAAGCTCAGGAACAACCTGTGCTTTTAGTTCTCTATATATATTTTTGATTTTAGAAACAATTTCCATTATTTCTGGCTTTTCTGGATGATAAGCTTGGGTAAAAGTAGAAAGAACTAAACCAATATCACTCTCAAGCATTTGTAAATTTTTATATTCTCCACGGATAATTCTTTTGCTAATTATTGTAAAATCAAGAGTTTGTTGTCCATTAAAAAAACTATGAAAATTTGGATATTTTCTTTTTGATGGCATCTGCATAAATGGACTACAAAGTAAATTACCAGCTTCATCTATTTATTATTAAAATAATAAAAAAATTAGTATTAAGAATATTTAATAATATTTTGTAATTGAAAAAGAAAACTGATTTCTATTTTTGTTTACCTTTTGAAATTGTCATTTTTACAAGAAATTCATACAAAATACTTGCAACTTTTACAAGTCTTGATAATTCTGGATCATTTTCTGGTAATGATAATACTTTTCTTTTTCTTGATGATACCGCTGTTGATCTAGATATCCAATTATGCATAATTTTTTCAACTTTATCACACAATTTTTCCTCTGCTTCTCCATTTTCACGTCGTCTCAACTGTAAACGAAACGTTGAATTTTATAAGAGAATGTACTAAATAATGATGATATTTATAACTTATATACCTTATTATAATTTCTAACAAGAAAACAGTGATGTTCTTGCACAAATTGTCTCTCCCTTCTAGCCATAGGTCTCATTTTATCCCAAGATACTGGATAAATACGTCTTCCAGATACACTATTACCCTTCAAACCTAGTCCTGAATAATTGACAAGTCATAAAGGATGTAAAAATTGAATAAAAAAATAAAACAAGATGTATAACTTTATATTTACTAACCTGCTTTAAGATTTCCAGCTTTACGTTTAGAAACATGATTTCCATTTTTACTTTTTCCACCAATAACACCGCGACATTTTTCACTTCCACAGCAGCATGGCTAATAAATATAAATATTATTAGATATACATGTTGTTTTTTCTCTTTATCAAATCTATTTATCTACTTACTTGTCCTTCACTTGGATTGAAAAGAGAAAAGTTGTAATCATAGCTCAATTCTTCATCTGGTTCAATATCTCTTAGAGCAAATAATGCCATTCTAGATAAACCATTCACAGACCATTTTTGCATTTCACAATTTGGTTCACATGAATGATTTACAAAACGACCTAGGGTTTAAGAAAATCATAATTAATTAATTATCACAATTTCAAGAAGTCATCTTTTAAAATGACTTCTTAATCAGTAGTGGTTAAAAAGAGTTCTACATTTTTGTTTCAGAACTCTGGCCTAAGTTATCATCATGTTAAATTAAAAAACAAAAAAAAAATACAACATAAAATTACATACCTTCACCACCGGACCTATGACCATCAATTACTAATCCGCTATCAAGTTGAAGACAATAATGATGTTTATCATTTGCATATATTGTGTGCATTCTCTCTGTATACAAAAAAGAATAAAGGCCAAAATAAGAATTTGCGCTAATAACCAGTAAAAAGATTTTCGTATTTTTCTAAAAAAAAGTATACTTTCAGTAGTGGTTAAAGAGTTCTACATTTTATTTCAGAACTCTGGCCTAAGTTATCATCATAAATATTTAAGATTTTATATATTACTTAAAAAAATAAGTATTTGCTCACATACCTTTAAACAAAGCATCAGCAACAACTTCTCCAACATACTCCAAGATAAAGTCACCTTTTGAAATAGGTTGTGAAGTAATCTGCAAAAAAAGAATATGCCTCATATAAATTCAACTTGTACGTTTTGTTTAGTGGGACAAAATAAAACTATATGTCACTTACAACTCCAAATCCTTTCTCTTCAGTTAGTACACGTTTTAATCCTGGAGCCCAATCATGTTTTTGAATACGTCGATTTGTACAGCTGTATCAAAGGAAAAAAATAACAATACAGTCAAAGTAAGTTTATTAAAAATAGAAAGATAGTCTTTTTTAAATTTTATTACTTTTCTCCGCAAATTGGTGGACACTCAGTAAAAACAACACGATTTAAACAATCATCAGCACACTTTGGTCCTCCATTATTTTCGCTACAAGAACACATTTGCTCCATTTCCGAATCAGATGACTTATTTACTCCATAATATGTATCTAGTAAAAAATTTTTAAATCAAGTATTTTTTTAAGTGTATTTATATTATTATTATTTTTAGACTTACTGGATCTAATTCTCTTAAAAGTCCAAGATGCTGGAGGATTTTCAGGCATTGGAAATTTCTTTGTTATTTTTGAAATAGTTGTACTACCACCTTCAGATTTTCGTTTTTCAGATTTTTTCTGTGTTGTAGCCGAAGCAGCAAGCTCAGCTAATTTTTTACGTTTTTCTTCTAGCCATTCATTATAATAATTTTTAGCTCTTATAACTCCAAAGCACCAAATATCATAGGGTAATTTATAATTTGAAACATTATTTTCACGAAGAGCTGGAGCACAATGAAAAGGTGGTGGCAATAATTTACTTGGACCAGCCGGAATTTCAATAATTGTTGTTGTAGATTTTCTTCCTTTCTTTGTTGGTGATGATGATGGAGTAGATGAATTACTATTATTACCACTAGTAAAAACATTTTCATATACTGATTCATCATTATTGCTGTTAGTAGTTATTTCTGGTGGATTTGATGTCTTAAAATAACTTGACATTAATCCACAATGTAAATAATTTTTCTTTTCTGGTATTACTAATTGTTCTGGTTCTGCATTATAAAGTTGAGGACATACACCAGGAATTTCTCTATTAGCATTAAATTCATCACTCAATAATAAATTTCCATCTATAGAAGTTCTTTTTCTAATTTTAACACGTTCTGTTAGAGTTGAAGCAAATCCAGCAACATTATTACTATTAATACTATTATTATTATTATTTTCAGCAGCAAGTGTTGATGGCACTGGTTCATTTTGTGATGGTAATGGTGGAGGCACTATATTTATTTCGTTTACTACTATTCTTTTATTCTTCGTCTTATTTGGTGTTCCAGATTCACTCATAGTCTCATCTCCTCCAGATGAAGATGTTTTGGTAAATGATATTGACGATGTACTCTTCTTTTTCTTTTTGACAACTGGGAATCCTGTTTTATTAGCTCGTCTACGTTTCTTTGTACTACTATTAGTATTTACTGTTGGAGTAATAGCATTATTAATAAGTGTAGTTGAAACACTTTCACTAACTTCTGGTTTTGGAAATTCCAACTTTCTAATTGCAGTTTTGTCAGTCGTTGGTAATGGTGTTGATACTGCAGTTGAAATTGGTGGAGATGAAATTTCCATTTTAGTCTCTATTGATATAGGGGTTAAAGAAGAAGAAGAAGTAGCAGTAACAGGAGTAGCAATTTTTGTTTTCTTTGTAGGTTTTTGTTCATCATCAGTTGTAGCAACATTTGATGTAGTACGACTTCTACTAGCACGTTTTCGTTTTGAAGTTGTTAATGGTGGGGGAGTTGCAAATTGATCACTAACTTTAGCAAGAGGAACAACATCAGGACAAGGAAATATATCAGGAATAAACCTAATAGTTGATTCTTTTAATATTGATGATGATGTCGATAATGAATTATTATTACTGTTCATCTTTGTTGATGCTGATGATAGAGGAATAGATGAAGATGATGATGAAGAAGAAGAAGTAATTTCAGGAGGAAATACTGGAATAATTGTTTGTCTTTGACCACCAGCAGCAACAGCGGCAGTCAGTTCAAGCGTCTTTTTAGCAGCAGCTAAACTTTTAGATTTCTGAGTATATAATCTTCCAGATCTTCGTTTTCCTGATGATAATAATAATAATTGATCTTCTGCAGAAGAAGAAGAAGACTTATTAGCTTCTAATGCCAATGTACCAAAATCTTTAGATACTACAGAATGTCCGAAAATTTGTTGTTGCGATGTAGATTTTGTAGTTGTTGTTACATTAGTATTAATTACAGGCTTTCCTTGACAGTGTGTAATCATTCCAAAAACAAATGAAGACCTTTGTTCAAATATAGTAGAATGGAATTCTGATGATTCGTTCATTGGGCAAGAAGATGAAGTATGAAGATGACGTTTCTTTAATGGCAATTTTTGTAATTCGGTAGAAGAACCTTCACTTGAATCAAAAGATGAATCTCTTGTCAAACTAATATCAATATTCTCTCTACCTTTACCACCACCACCAGTTCTTTTCTTAGGTGTATTATTTCCTTTAGTTGTTGTTGATGATGATGATGTAGATTTTGTTGGTGATAATGCTGATGGAGGTGGAGGAATTATATTATTAGGAATGAGTTGCATATCAAAATTTTTAAATACACGGATTTTAAATATGAATGGCTCTTTTAGCTTAGCTTTTTGTTTTCTTGCATATCCTTTTATACAACACATCTTAAAGAAGAGACGACACAAACTATCATATTCAGTACCATTATAAGAATCCAATTTTGTTCTTTTTAATGCTTTCTTTTTTTCTTTGGCACGAGATTTTCTAGATTTTTTCTTATTCTTTTGATGATGACGATGATGATGAGATTTTATTTTCTCCACTTGCCCAATAGGTTTTAATACTTCTATAGGCTCTGGAATGTATTTTTGTGCTGCTTTAGTTTTTACTAGAGGCATTTGTTGTTGAACTTGATGCTGCTGTTGATGAGATTGTTGTTGTTGTTGATAAGGTCTTGTTGTTGATGATGATACTTTATTATTAGTATTATTTGCTAAAATAGTTGTACTAACTTTCTCAGTTGGTACTACTGGTGATGTTTGTTGTTTTACTTTAGTTTGAGGAGTACTTCTACCACGTTTAATTCTAGAAGTTGGAGTTTCTACTGGAATAACAACTGGAGGAGATACTTTTGTTGTTGACAACAACACTTTATTATTTTGATCTTTATTTGGTGGTGATGATGATTGAGCACGACTTTCAGTAACATTACCATTACTACATCTTCCACCTTTATGAGCAAATATTGATAATTTATTTTGTTTTGCTTTCTTTGGTTGTTGTACTGCAGCAACATTATCAATTTCGTCCTTTTCCTCTTGACCATCATCATCATCTTGTTCTTTTTGTTGTTTTGTACTTCTACTTTTTCTAGTAGTTTTAATATCTTCAGGTACTGACTTGGCTCTTGC
The DNA here is from genome assembly GCA_009869805.1 of Oncopodura yosiiana. Lineage (NCBI taxonomy): Eukaryota > Metazoa > Arthropoda > Collembola > Entomobryomorpha > Oncopoduridae > Oncopodura > Oncopodura yosiiana. The sequence continues at coordinate 13,364 of VCNE01002600.1, forward strand.
GTGCCTCTTTCTTTTATCAGTTGTAGGTGTAGTAGCAGGAGATGATTTTGTTGTTGGTTTCACAGAAGAAGAACGACGTGTATCTTTGTTTTCATGAGTTTCTTCACGAGTAATTGCAATTGGTCTAACTGTAGATAATCTTCTTGGTAATGCTTCAATAGATACATCAGTACCAATTTTATTTGGCATACCCATCATTTTATCAAATTGTCTTATTAAAGGTTGATCAGTTTTAAGTGGACTCTTTTGATGATGAGTATTATCATCTATTTCAATACTTGAATCAACAGTATTAATTGCTTGTTGTATACTAGCAGCTGCTTCAGAACTATCCCATGATTCTGTAGATATTTCACTTGATCTTCTAACAGAAGATGATGCTCGTTTTGAGTTTCTTAAAAAAGATGGTTGTTGATGTTGAGAAGTTACTGGTGTTGTTGTTGATAAAGAAGAAGAAGAAGAAGAATGTTGTGTTGAATTAACTGGTGTCGGTGTTATCTGAATATCACGACCTAATGTTAAAGGCCGAACATTAGATTGTGAAGACGACGACGACGATGATGATGATACCTTATTATTATTACTAATGTTCATACTATTTCTTAAGTAAGATTGAAATGCTGCAGGTGAAGTAGAGCTAACAGTGCTAGCAGTACCTGGAGAGCTGATTGGAATTATTGTTAAGTCATTGTTTTTACCCAAAAGATATTTCGAAATACATGAATCAGAAGAAGAATTAAATGACTCTGAAGTAGTTGTAGTAGTAGGAGTTCCACTTGCTGGGAATAATAAATTACTATTATTGGAAGAATTTGGCAAGAGATTACTATTATTAATAGTAGAAGTAGGAAGTTTTGTACTAGCTTCATCTTTTGTTGTTGTTGTCAAACGTTGCTGATTATTTTTGGATGAATCTGTTTGTAGTGGCAATTGTTTTGCCTCACTACTAGCAGCAGCAACACTTGCAACAAAATTCTTTTTAGGTGAAACATGTCGTCTAGCTGGTGTAACAATACCATTTTGTACTGCAGTAGTAGTAGCAGAAGTAGTTGATGATAAAGGTTCAGTCTTTTTCTGTTGACGAGAGCTTCTTCGACGATCTTTATCTGAAATATCATTACTACTACTATTACTACTGCTATTATTATCATCACCATTTAGCACAAGTTTATTTGTTGTAGAAGTAGTAGAAGAAGATCCTTCACTATTATTATTTTTAATAAAAGATGAAGATGATGTTGAAGAAGTTGATGATGGTGAAGCTGATGGTTTAGATTTATCAACACCTTTAAATGTTGCTATTTTTAATTTCAAACTTCCAGGCTCATAAGTAGATTGATTTATAGTAAATGTGTGTCCTTTTTTGTGAATGTGATGCTTTCTACTTTTACTACTAGTACTACTTGCAGTACTTCTAGGTTTTTGTTTCTGCTGAGTATCAAGTTTTGATGATATTAAATGTTGCTGTTGTTGAGATACTAATAAATGTGATGATGATGAAGATGTTGATGACTTAGCACTTGTACGTTTTTGACCGGGTCGTGAAATAGAATGGCAAGAAGAAGATTGACTATCAGAGTCAGAGGAAGAATCACCAGATGTAGATGATGAAGAAGATGAACCTGATTGAGATGAAGAACTTCCACTATCAGATTCAGAGTCCTTTTAGAAGCAAGAGGATAAAAAATTATAAAAGGAATATTTTCTTAAAATTCTTTAATTCAAATGACTTACTGAATCAGAACTAGATCCGTCTCTTGAATCATCTTCTGATTGACTTGATTGAGACTCTAAACCATTTGGTACTAGTGGAAGATGATAGAAATCTCTTTTTGGAGTTTCAAATGGCTTATTTAATCTTGGTTTTACTGCTGGCACAGCACTTCTCCATGTTTGTAGATGTAAAGGTGCTTCATTCAAAGAAAATGGAGCTTCCTACATAATATAGATAATATCAAGATAAAGACAGAATAATCTCAACATGTTCAAAATATTTCATTTTATATGTCTCTCTCTTACTTTTAGAGCTTCAATATCCACCGTTGATGGAAAATCTTCAGAATTAGAGTCTTCATCTCTATTAATAATCGAAGGAAGGACAGGAACAGATTCAGGAAGTAACAATGCTCTTGGATTACTTTGTCCAAGTGTGTCTTCCATCTTTCAACTCTAAAAATCGACAATATAATAAAAATTGCTTTTAACTTCTACTTTCACCATTTGGTTTTTATAACAATTGACGGTTTGATGTGCCTATGTAACTTTGTACTAAAATTATTAACACTTTAAAACAATGGAACACAAACAAAAAGAGATCATACAAGTTCAAAGTTAACAGTCTCAACAACAACAATATAACAACTGACTTAAAAAAATACTACATTACATTTTTTAACAAAAACCCAAAAAGAAGTCTTTGTCAATTTTAAAAAGATGTATATATTTTTCACTTTGTTACAATAATGAATGATATAGGCCGTTTACTTTTATTGTATAGGTATATAAAGGTGCAATAATCGCGCGCGTACGCTAATCAATACACAATGCATGCAGCACAAGGCATAAAGTATAGGCAGACACAAAAATTTTCATTAGATTAAAGAAACAAAAGAGAAAAAAGCATGTTGAATATACCGAAATGTAGTAGTCAAATATGACGAAATTTGCATTCAGTCATGGCTTCTTTCTTGTCAGTCCAGTCTTGACCTCTCACTCAACACACTAATGAATAAATTAACAATTTTACACTCTGGCATACACAGATCGACTCGCCTTCTTCTTCACTCTAAAATAGAAGAAAGATGAACTTTTTTCTAATAATGAGATTCTTTTGGAGGCTTCTTCTGATATCTCTCCTATGGGTAATAACATAAACAACGTGATGACTTTTATACAATGATTTCTAGTGTTCGAGTACGATGAAATGCTTTATGAATACCTCATATAGAACTTGCTACATGGTTTATGAAGGTGGCATTACTAACACTAAAATCAACATTGTGCTTTGTTTATTTAAGTATCATGAAAATGATGAAAAAGTATTTTATTTATTTTGTAATCGTTTTTGGTGGAAGACTTTTTTGATTTTATACACTAATAGCTAAAAAAATACTAATTCTGATGATAATATAAAGCTAATTTATGAACTTAATGCTGTTTCTATCCAATTAACAATTGTATCAACACCTTCTTGTACATTATCAGTTTCCACTCTTCCATTGTTTGTAATAATTAAATCCCAATCATTAACATCATCTAAATCACATTCACTAGGTCCATCATCAACTCCAGCAGTAAACACCCAATTACGATTTTTTCTAACTTCTTCTTCAGCTCTAACTCTAACTCTTTTAATACGATCAGAATAAAATTCCAAGAACCATTTGTAATCTTTTTTATGTCGAATGTCTGAACAAATCCAAATTGGTTTTCCAATAGCTTTTTACAAGAAAAAATAGTAAGTTAGTAATTGAATATTGTTTTTTCTTTACTTATGTTTACATACCATTTGCCATTTTTATAGCTTCTACATTGAAATATCCATAACTTGCAGCTCTTATTTCTTGACTCCAAGCTACCATTCCAAATCGATGTTGTTCTTTATATCCACTCGTGTCCAAGAGTTTGTCATAGTCTAAAGCATGTTTTTGTGCCCAGTAGTATTTAATTGGTTCAGCAATTCTCATTATGGCAAGTTTATCGCCATCCAACCTATCAAAAAAGTCAAAATATGAATAAAGTTCCATTTTAGCAACTTGAGACATATCATGTCTGTTTTAGAGAGTTATCCTGTATGAAATTTTTGACATATACAAAAAATGTTTGGTTACCTCTTTTGTAAAAGATCAACTGTATAATCCTTTCCACTTTTCCTTTTTCCATTGATGAGTAACAAAATTTTAGGTTTATATTCTGGAGGTTGATAAACGTGTTCTTCCATAATATGGAATTACTTAGAGAATTAATTAATCACACGAGTAAATTGAAAAGTTAGTTCGTCTTTTATTCTTTTTAGAAGAAACTATACTAACATGACCTTGACATTTCCAAGTTTTGAAGATGTCAAGTTTCTTATACGATCTGTTCCAAAAAACTTTGTTAAAAAAATTAGTTGAGACAGAATCTTTGTATACAAGAAATGAGAGAAAAGTTTGTGAAAATGCAATGCAAAAAAGTTCCGAGTCAAATGTATAACAGAGCGTGCAGAGAGTAGTGTATGCAAGTCGTCTTATACTTTTGTATAGGAATACAAAACTTTAGTGTGTATTCTACTAACTGGATAAACTGAAAATGAAATAGACAACTGAAAAATATAACTCCTTTAGACTTTTTCCAACTTTGAAACTCTTGAGGAAAATGATTTCAATATTGATTGAGCAACATTTAGTTTATTTCTTTTTCCTATGGAATATTCCTTCTTTCTTGTTCAGTATACAAAAAATGATCTTACAAGTGAGATTATCTCAAGGTTAAAGCACTTGTTACAAGTAGATATTATGTAATTCATATAGTAGGTACACTTTTGCTAGATATACACAAAAAATAAGTTTGTTATATTGACGTACATACATATACAAAAAGAAAATACATAAAAGTAGGCATTTCCTATTGCGACAAAAGGTCATTATATCTATTCTAATTGGCATTGAGAGAAGCTGGGAGCTTTTATATATATATATGATCAAGATCTGAAACTTGATTCCCACTGCATAAATTTTTCATTTAGTTGAGGTTTCACTGTTGGATGAATAGATTGTAAAGTTTGTAAAACATCTTCACTAGATATGACTAGCTTTTCTGTTATTTTATAAGAATAAAGTTTTTTAGAGTTAAGAGATCATGCAGAAATATAATTTATCATGTTATTACTTATTTTTTGTCCTATAGCAAATCTAAATTTACGGATTACAGTTTCTTTCACGACTTGTTGTAAATCTGAACCACTGTATCCTTCACTTGCCTAGTAAATGAACATAATATTTTTTACTTTTCTACTGAGCTTATCTAAATTACATGTGTAATATATACCTCAACAAGAGCATCCATATCTATTTGAAATACTAAAGCATTTTGAGTATTAGCATTGTTGGCCACACTTTGAGCCATTCGTCTAAAGTACAGATTTAATATTCTGTCTCTATCTTGAGCATTTGGAATTGGAATGTAAATCCTTTTTTCAAGTCGACGTAAAAGTGCAGGATCCAATTCCCTACATTACACATAAAAAGTAAAACGCACATATTACATTTTTATAGAATAAAACAAGTCGAAGAAAAAAAGAGAAAAGTAAAAAGAAAGTTTTTCTTCTTGAGAGTAGAAAGTTTTTAAGCCTTAACCCTGGCTTGAAAGCACGTGGCTGGAACTAGATTACAATTTATAACACTTTTGTACATTATGGAGAGAGAGAAAGTATTTGAACAATTAAATTTATTTTTCACATTTTATATGTTTATAAAAAAAAGTCACACACTTTCTCTTTATACTCTCACACTCAGTTGACCTACTATTTTATAAAGCCATTAAATGCATAAAGAAAAGTTTGGCACTATATATTATCATCTACTAAATAACATACCAGGGTAAGTTTGTAGCAGCTAAAATAAACACTTGGTTATTTTCATTTAAAGTGCTACTAAGAAGACCATCCATTTGTTGTAAAAGTTCACTTTTCAATCGTCTAGATGCATCAGATTCTCCAAGAGAATCTCTGCTGGAGCCAAGTGCATCAAATTCATCAAAGAAAATGGTACTAGGAGCATGGAATCTTGCCAATTCAAATAGAACCTAGTATATAGTAAAAAGCAAAGAGAAAAATGACATTTACCAAAAAAATGCGTTTTTTGTTCTCTACAAAAAGTAGAACTATCTATATATTATTGCTTCTTTCACCAGTATAAGTAGAGAGATAGATAGATCTTCCATTAAAAGCTATATATCTCATGATCTGCAATAACTGTACCATTACATTACCTTCAGAATTTTCTCAGAGTCTCCTCTCCATTTACTTATAATAGAGGCGGATGAAATGTTGAAAAATGTCGTGTTGCACTCTGAAGCGACAGCCTTGGCCAACATTGTCTTTCCTTTTAGTAGAGTAACAAAAATAAAAGAGAGAGAAAAAGTCATTTGCATTTAATTACAACCATAATTTTCTGTTCAATTAATACCCTAATGTACTGTTACTACTATATAATAATAATAGCAACCCCATTATTATTATAACTAACTATACGAAATCCTAATAATTCTTTCTTTTTCTTGTAAGTGAAAAATAGTTTCTCACCAGTGCCAGGAGGACCATAAAGCAAAAGTCCTTTCCATGGTGGTAAACCATTGCCAAAAAATTGTGTAAATTCATGGGCGTACATTAGAGACTCCATTAAAATTGTTTTAGCACTCACAAGTCCAATCACATCATCCCATTTAATATTTAAGTCGCTCACCACTACTTCCTGTTAATATAAAAACATACGCATTGAAAACAAAAAAGATGAAAAAAGTTTTTAAAAAGATGCTGGTAAACTAAATAATCGCTTGAAGGGCAATATATTTCAGGTCCCTTATGATTATTGAGGTTAGTAGAGTACATGAGTCGAATGAAAGAAATATGGAAAACTCTAAGGAATATAATACAGACACTCTCTATGAGCTTGGAAAAAACAGAAAGAAAAGAAAAACCAACTTTTTGAAGCATTTCTGCAAATAGTCTCATATCATCTGAGCCAAAATCCAAAGAAGAAATTGGTTTGAGTAGCCTGTCTTGATATTGATGAGAAGAAGAAGTCATTGATGTGGGAAAAGAGTTTTGTTGGTGTTGTTGGTTGAAATTCAAAGAGTGACACTTGGCAAAGTCGACAACTTCATCCGCCTCTAGACTTTTTGTTGAAGGTTTCATCACTATTCCCTTGTGATTTCCTCCTTTTCGGCTATTTTGTCCTTTGAGTTTGGCCAAAAGGCTTTCAGTTGTAGTTGTAGATGAGGATTTTCTATAGAAATGCATGACAAAATTGATTTTACAATTTATGTGGCATGATTTTACTTTTATAGAAAATTGAAATGATATAAGCTCTTTACATTGATTGCATTTTCTTTGCTCAATGACATTGATACGACAATCTATTATGCACTTTTTTAGAATTTATATATAAATATAAATACTTATATATGTGTCACATACTTAAAATATTGAGGATAACGTTGAAATCTAAGATTGTAATAGGATTCAAAATCAACAAAGATTGAGTTCAAGTCAATATTCTCACACATTGTATATTGATCTAAATTCAAAGAGCATTCAGCAGCAAGTGACATTGCTGTATCCAAATATCTGTTTGAAAAAATATACTTGATGTGAAAATACTTTAGTATGTGCGAAATTTCTCTTTTTACCCTTTATCCAAAAGTAACTGAAATGAGAATAAGAGCATTGCTTTCTCTCTTGCATCTCGTCGCTTATCTTCCTATATAATGGCAGTACGAAATTAAAATTAATCATGCTTTGAATCCTGATTATGAAATTAAAATGTAACTGACCGTGTCTTTGGCAATTGATGAAGCTTTTATATTCATATAACTCAAACTGGCCATATTTCTTTTTAGGTTATTGATTATCTTGTAATTAATCCTTGCATGTATTGTAATCTTTTGAAGAACTTTTAGTCAGGATTATTGCACTTTGATGATTCAACTTTAGGGTTGTATAGCAACTGTATGAAAGTATCAAATGCAAAGATATGCCAGAAACAGAAAGTTTTTACTATTGATCAATCAAGGAGATATGCTGATAACAGGGGAAGAGAAACAAATGCATTTCCGTTTGATTCAATCTACTCATCATGTAGTTTAGTGTATTATATGCATAGTACACACATATTTTAAATGTTTATTTTCAGAACATGATAAAGGAGTACAATAAGATGAAATGCATTTTTTATAGATATAAGCAATATATGCATGTGCAATTTCTATTACATATTACTAAAATGCTACATTATAAACAGACCAGTGCAATTAAGTGAAAATGGCTTAGTCAGAGTCAAGTTGTTCAGAATCAATAAATCTTTGATATCCAGCAGTAGTAGCTTCATTATTCCATCGAATTTTCTTTCTTGTGCTGCTGCTATTAAAATCTTCCAGTGCAATTGGAGATGATGTCTTAATATATTTATGAGTAGTAGTTGTCTCACTGTCATCAGTAATACAAGAATCTTGAAGATTTTGTTGTGCTCCTCGTAGTAAAAAAAGAAATGGACTGAAAACAATATTTAGTAATCCAATTGACCTCATAACATCTGGAAATCCAATTAATGGTACTAATTCTCCTCCTACAATTGGACCGAGCGAATATGCAAGAGCAACAGCAGTCTGTGCCTATGATGTAAAACCAATGTTTTAGTCAAAAATGTAAAACAATTCTTAAAATGATCTTACCAAAGCATAAACGGCTCCATATCCAGTTCCTTCTTTTTCATCAGCTAAACACTAAAATAGTTGACAAGAAATTAGTATATGAAACTGTTTATGATACTATATTTTTCTCTAAATTGAACTTACTGCTAGCAATGGCATTAATGAGGCATCAATAATACCTAAACTGAGTCCCAATGTAAAGTGTGGAAATACCAATTGCCAAACCCATTTTCCCATTGGAAGCTGTAAATTTAATTAAGTTAACTCATTATACAAATTTATTGTATCATTGGTAGAGTTCAGCATAATATACCACAAAACAAGCTATTCCTATCGCAGCTAAAGATACTATTGACATTTTCCAACGACCAAATTTCAATGAAAATTGTCCAAGAAAATTGGTTCCAACAAAGTATCCAATTGAATCGGGAACAAAAACAAGTCCTAGTTGCCATTTCTGTTATTATTCAAAATTGAACAAGATATTGTAATTCAAAAAATGATGACTTTTGATTCTATAGTATACTTACAGGTGGATCAATATTGTCAATTAGCCATACAGGCAAAGTAGGCTCTAGCACAGCCATTGTCATTGTAGAAAGCCAAATAGCAATACAAATAATTAGTACATGTCTATCTTTTAGTAATGCCCAAATTGAGTCATATGTAGATGAACCACTAGAAGCAATTGCTGGAGTTACTGCTCGATGAGTAGAAGAATCAGATAATATATCCGGTAAATTAGATTGAAATTTTAGTGCCAGAAAAACTATATACAACACAGATATATATATGTAATTCAATTAGTCAAATTAATTCATCAGCAAGTTATTTAAAAAATACCTGTATTAAATAAAACAAGAATAGAAATTGAAATGAAGGGCATCATTTGTCCAAAAAATGAAAATGAAATTCCTCCGAAAGGATATCCAAGTAAAACTCCAAGAGCTCCTGCTCCAAGTATACGACCAAGAAATTTTGTTCTTTCATTATCTTCTGTATATGACTCTGCAACTAGTGCCATACCAGAAATTGTTACAAGAGAAGAAGCTACACCATGAAAAGTTCGCCCAATGAGAAAGAAGATGTAAGAGTTTGCAAATCCAAAAACTGTACATAAGAATTATATAAGACTTGTCGCATTTATAACAAAATATGCCTAAAAGGTAAATACATACCAAGAGAGCAAAGAAATAAAATGAAATTTCCGACTATTAAAGGTAGCTGATATCCAACTCTGACTGTCAGATTACCGACAAAAGGATTGCATATGAGTTGCATTATCGCCTGAAAAAGTGAGAAAAGCATATCATCATGTATACAAATTAAAAGTTTGTAGGAGTTCATAACTGAACTTGATGTCTACACATATGTATGTCTTTAAGTCTTGAGGAATTATTTTGTATAAATTTGTTAAGTGCTTTTATGCCGTTAGTTGGTTATAAAAAAGAGTTTACACTTATTTGACAAGACATGTAAAATTTGTTTCTCATGATCTAACTAACCTTAGTAGAAAATAAGAGACCCAATTCAGAATTTTCATGCAACATATGTAGATGAAAGAGTTCTCTGTAACAATCATGCTGTTTCGTCGAGGAGTTGTCCAAGAGCGGAATTCTTGATGTTGTTGACTCATTTCCTCCTTTGTCTCGTAAAAGTTCGGGTAAAATTGGCACTATACATACATATAGTATAAATGAATCAATTTATTAAAAAGTATAAATCAAACAAATATCCAAAAATAATTCAAAAAGAAGAGAAAATATGTAAAATTGTTATTCTTTTTATTCAATATTTTTTACAAACTCACCAACAACTGTTAAAAGTAGATTGTCACAAAGAAAGCTGAGAAATACTCCAAATGTACAACTGAGAATCTGAGTCACCATTATATTACTGAAAGTTCTAAATTGAGAAGACGGTGAAACTACTGTTTGCTGGAAGGCAAAAAGAAAAAAGTTTTTAGTAGAGTGTTGTCAATTTTCATCATATGCTCACATATAAGAAAGCTATAAGAGAGTGTCTTTCAGCGATAAATAAATTGCAATTTTCCACTTGAAAACATATATCCAGCAACACATCCACACTAAACTTCATTTTGCATCCATAAAACTTCCGTTGTCCTCAGACTATGATGCTATATAACTTATACTTACTCTTGACGATATATTGATTAGCCAGCTAGGCAATATTACATTTTACGTACCATGCACCCAAGAGTTAATCTATATAAAAGTAAATGGCAAATTCAATTCCTTATATGTAGTACATTATATTATATTTATACCACAATGACATGTTAGAATAGAAAAGCAATAATGTATAAGATGTAATAAGTGACATTATATATGAACTACAAAGCAAAGAGAGTTTTCAGCTTTTCACACTTTGAGTAACAGCAAATTAGAATTTCAGCAAAAGGCTCAAAAGACACTACAAAGTCTTTTATTCATCGTCTTCTTCTTCTTCAAAAGTTATAATATGTCCTCTTGTATTTGACTCACATTTCCGCCTCAATGCCTTTTTCTATATACACAAAATGCTGAGTTGTAATACGATAAAGTATAAAAGTAGTAGTAATTTGAGTGACTCAACAGGTCATAGTTTGTTTCGTTGTCGATGTCTTTGCTTCATATTATACACAATATACATGCAAAAATTTATTAGATGAATTGACGAAAATAACATACAGCGATAAGTTAGTCAATTTTGCTGTAAAGGAAATTAGGTTTTGTTACTTTTAGTAGTTGATGAATGGAGTGACAATAGAAATTGGGAAAAATGTTGCAAAATCATAAAATACATATTTTATATAACATTGTTTGAACTAAAGTTAGTTCTATTATCTTACAAATACATGCAATGGTTGTGCACACTATGTATTGCCAAATAACATGCATTTAGGGTATTTGTTCTACATCAAAGTAAATTGCATTTCTTTGACTTGTTAATCTAAATTACATCATTAACAAATCAACACCTGATTAATTAGTTCAATATTGGAGTCATGCCATATAACATCAGTTTCTCATCAAATTAAGACTGACTTCCTTCTTGGATTTTTGCAGAGCACTAACAGGCACTAATATCTAAATACGTAACAATGATTTATTTATACAGTGATCTACAAAATTTCATAAAAAAGAATAAGGTCTTATGAAAGAACTTATTGTGGTCCTTAGGCGTAAAAAAGAGTATCACGTCTGACATTTTCATGTTCAAAGATGAAATATTACAAACTACTCCTCCCATTTGCTCAAACATCAATTTCAGAAGGTCAAAAATTCATCTCTCACTTATTATGCTCTTTATATAGTTGGTGTGAAAAATATTCGCCAGTGAGCTGAACTGATAAATCTTTGGCCTTACTAACCTAAGTATTTAGAGAAAAGGACGAAGGCGTTTCTTTGCTGTATATATATATCTGATATATTTTTGTATTCATCCACAAGATTCATTGATTCATATCATCATGAATCATGACCAGAAGAAATAATCTGTGTACTAACCTACTAAAAAGTGTAAAAGAAATACGAAGAAATAACTTTGAAAACATCAAAATATTTGCACAACAAAAGCAACAAGAGGTTCAAGTTCCTTCTTATTTGGTTTACTTAACTAGTATATATAAAAAGATTGAATAAAATGATAAAAGAATTATATTGTAAAAATGGCATGCTGTGGTTCCTTTTATATAAGTTTATAAGAGTTACGCACACTTGAGCTTGACTTATAATAGTTGAGAGACTTTATCAAAAATGATTTTACATTTACATGAACGTGAACATGCTCACACGCAAGTTTTGTAATGAATGCTTAATTGTATATAAAATGCATCTTGTACTCTTAAACATATCAACAAACAACAAAACATATAACAGTTAAGCACTCTAAATGCAAAAGCCTTGGGCAATCAAGTCAACTGACTGAGGTTCAGGCTGGATGCGAGTTTTGATAGCTGTTTTATAATATACCTAATATATATGTATATAATATAAATATAAGGATGCATTTTTTCTTAAAAGATTTCTTCTCTGCTCTCAAGACTCTCTTGAGGTACATTGTCACTGTTGAAGTCTATAGAATTGTTATGTAGTTATGTATTACACATTCATACTTTAATAATCTTTTAGATATATAAGTATTTATTGTGTAGCGTCTCTCATAAAAGTAAAATACATAATACTGTATACACCAATATATATATGAGACATCAAGTCTTATTTATTTACACCTTTGGCTTTTTTAGCTGGGCATGATGCTCAAACCATGTTATTATATACAAGAGCAAAGTACCTTTAGGTTCTACGTGCACCTAACTAGCTCGTTAGTTAGTAGAGGTGAACACACTCGACAAAAAGATTTTTAGTTGAGTCGTACCAAGCAAAACCAGTATCTCATTTTATCTCTCACAGGACTCACAAGAGAGTTAGTGAATGAGTGAGTAAGACTTAAACAACAACAACAAGACGACATTCTATACTATTGTTTTATTGTGTAGTAGAGAGAGAAAGAGAATAAGAATTTGTTTGACAAAATATATAAAGACATCATCTTCATTAGTTATTCATACGAGAAAAAGATAAGATGAAATCATTTGTCATAATATTTGCTACAGTAGTAGCCTCAGCATTTGGACAGGGACAACTTTTTACAGACTTTGGTGGATTGTTTTCATCAGCTAAGAAACGAGTTCAAGATACGGTATGACATAACAACATTATCAAGTTTTCTGTCATCTCCTCATGTAAGTAATTTGTCACTTACCTTTTATATTGTTTTTAGGTAAATGATCCATCAGCTCAATCTGTCAATCATCCGAGACGTACAACAATTATTGATGTACTTAAAGAACTTAGAGCTACAACATTCCTACAACTTATACAACAAACTCAATTAGGTGATGCTTTACAAGGCTCTGGACCTTATACAGTTTTTGGTAAGAAAAATAAAAAGTAGAACTTCAAAATTAAAAAAAAGTATTTATATAATAATATTTTTTTTTGTAAATTATCATTAGCACCAACGGATGAAGCAATTGACAGATTACCAAAATGGGCTCAACGACGTTTATTAGCAGACTCTGAGTTGCTAGCTCAAATGCTTGTTTATCATATTACAGTGGGAAAAGTAACTAGTAAGGATATGAAAAATGAGCTTAGAGTCCCAACATTATTTCATGGCAAGCCAGCCACAATAAGACTTTATGCAGATCGTGTAAGTTAGATAATAGTTTTATATTGCGGATGTGAATCTTCTTTTTGCCCCAGTATGATTGTTGTGTTATATAATAATGTTCTTTTTCCTATCTTTTGTTACACAGAAACCTACGGTAAGCTGTCGTCTATAATAATAAGGATGACATATTTGACATTTCTTTTAACAAATTATTTTTATAGTGTTATATAATGACATTATAACTGTCTTAATAACAGGTGAACCATGTTACAATTACTGTTCCTGATGCTATTGCTAGTAATGGAGTGGTACGTGTTTATTATTATATTGCTTTTTATAATATGAAATACAATTGTCATTGTGAATTATATGTCATTTATTTTTATATATATATATAAAGGTTCATGTAATTGGAGACACAGTAAGTGATTATACTTTATGATGGTATTATTCATGACATTTTATTGAATGATGTTGTTTCTTTAAAAAATCTCTTCATTCTTCTAGTTATTCCCAGTACCCGTTGGAACTGTTTTTGATGTATTGGACAACTGTACTTCATTTTCTCGATTTAAAGAATATGTAATTAAAGCTGGATTAGAGGATGAACTTAAAAATTTAGGTAAGTTAAATTGATACATTCAAGTTTTCAAAGTAATAGCATAAAATTATTATTAATGATTTCAGGAAATCCAATGACTTTGTTTGCTCCTACCAATGATGCATTTGAGTTTTTACCAAGCAGAGTAAGAGAAATTTTGGAAACACCTGAAGATAACAGTACTCTTTCTCGTAAGTTTCATTACCCTGTTTAATGATGCTATATATAGTTGAGAGAAAGCAGAAGCATTATTAAATATGGGGCATTGCAAGATTATACTAATTTCGTTGAAATTATTTAGGTTCAATTGCAATTAAGAATGCTCAAGCCATGATTTTACAACATGTAGTTTTGGGTACCTATTTTACTCCTGCATTTAAAGGTATAGACTATTATTATTGGTTCTTATTGTCTGTCTTGTAATTAATCTTTCTGTTTATATACTTTTTTTTAAAGATGGCCAAGAGTTGACTACAGCAGCCGAACGTGAATTACTCATTGGAGTAAGAAGTGGTAAGTTGTGTGATTAAACCAAAGCGGAACAAATTATATTATTAGTTCGAGTTACCTCTTCACAACAACTTACAAAAATTACTGTTGTTATTATAATCAAAACCAATTTTCTCTTGTTAAATAGATCGTTTGAGAGAAGTTGGACTTGGAAAAGTATTACGAGCTGACATCCCTGCAACGAATGGAGTTGTTCATGCTATCGATAGATTTTTAGCTTATGATGAAATATGCTAACACATAATCATATTACAAACTATACTACAATATGCTATAATCTACTATTATATATTATCACAAGTTCATTTTTAATCAATACTTTTTAGTCTCCTTAATATGATTCATGTGCAAAAATTGTGTATTACCAAATAAGAAAGGTATTATATATATATAGACATTTTAAGTATGGTTGCGTTTGTTGACACGTTTATATATATACAAATTATGTTCAGTTGATTATGGTTATTATTTGATATATAAATATTATTATTATAGAATGTAGTAGGTTAGAGGAATTATTTTTTACTTCTTAAAGTTGACGGAATAACCACCTGATGAAGGATCTTGTTGAAGTTGAAAATTCTCTGTAGACAATCCAAATGGCTATATAATGTAAAGACAACACATTTTTATTATTATTATTAAAAGTAATAAAAAAGATAAAACAAGAATTTTTGTACCTTCAACACCATATTGCCGAGTTCTTTCAATTTACCTGTGAAAATATAAATAAAAACAAAATTATATACATATTTGATTTATTTACATCTTTATAAACGATATATATTATATGAAAAAGAAGAACTCACCCAACATTTCTGTCTTGAGTTTTTCATTTCTTTCATTAATTCGTCCAGGCAAGGTTTGAGTTTGATAATAGGCATCTTTATTAGTTGGATCAACTTCTAATATTTTCTTGTAGTCAATAAGTGCTTCATCTAATTTGTCCATGTCTTCATATAATTTAGCACGTCTTACTAGAGCTTTGACATACTCTGGCTTACATTCTAATGACTTACTACAATCTTGAATAGCTAATTCTTTGTATCCCTAAGAAAATTATAAAGATTAATTAGAAACTAGACCATAACTTTTATGAAGAAACTTGCAATAATAATATTTCTATAATACTTACCAATTTAGCTTTAGCAGCACCACGATTTGCATAAAGTATACTTCGCAGATCTGAATCTTGTAATGGACACTTTAATAATCCTTGTGTATAGTCTAAGATGGCATCTTTATACAATTCTTGTTTAAACTTTTCATTACCAACTTCTTTTAGCTGTTTAGCAGCATCTAATCTTTCCTAAACAAATACAAGTCATACTTTATATTAATAACACATCATCATAATTGAAATTGTTACAAAAAAAACTTACATTGAGTTGCTCAAGTGTTAGAGGCTCTTGTTCTTTTTTCAATTCTTCTTCATCAATATAATCATCATTTAAAAGTTTTTCTAGATCTTGTTTCTCTTTTTCTTCATCATCACTATTATTATTATTTTCAGCAGCATCAAAGAATTCCTCTTGTTCTGTTTGACATTCTTGTTGTTGAGCATCTTTGAATTTGTCTTCTTCTTCTGACACTTCATCACTAACTAATGTAAGTTTTTCAATTTTGTCTCCTACATCACCTTCACCTCGGTCCATACTTGAGATCTTCTGAAATATATAATTATTGTCAACTGTGTTAATTTGGAGAAATAAATATAGAAATAATAAAATTTGATGACTAATGAATGAATGACAAATCTTTTACTCTTCTGTTTTGCAGATTTTGCACATTGTAAAAATTTAAAAACTCGCGCTTTCATTTCATGTGACTTCAAGTCGTGTGTTCGGTCGGAAAGAAAAGGTAAGTTGCTCTCATAATTTTTAATTGTTTTTATAGGAATTAGTGTGAATTTTTATAAAAGTATTTTTGAAATATAAAGTAATTAACTGTAGGAACCATAATCTACAAGAATTTGTTAATTATTTAGTACATTTCACTTGTTTTTTGTGTTTTAATACCGGAACTTTTTTCCACATGTTCAGCATGCTACTGCATCTATATAGCCCGCAGTAGATGGCATGTTGTAGTATTGTTATAAAATTTAATAATTTTTCATTTTTTGATGTAGTTTTATTAAATTTCATAATTTAATGTGTTTATTTAAATCTAATTATTGTTATATGTATATTGTTTTTTTACAGGATTTCTGATTTTCATAAGAAAAAGTTGAATTAACAAAACAATATGGCAGATGCGCCACCAGCAGCTGGAGGAGGAGGAAGAGGAGGATTTAGAGGTGGTTTTGGTGGTGGAAGAGGTGGTAGAGGTCGAGGACGAGGACGTGGAAGAGGTCGTGGTGGTTCTAAAGACTCTGATAAAGAATGGATTCCAGTAACTAAGCTTGGACGTCTTGTGAGAGATGGGAAAATTCGTTCTTTAGAAGAAATCTATCTCTTCTCTTTGCCAATTAAGGAGTTTGAGATCATTGATCATTTCCTTGGAACATCTCTAAAAGATGAAGTTTTGAAGATTATGCCTGTACAGAAACAGACTAGAGCTGGTCAACGTACTCGTTTTAAGGCATTTGTCGGTAAGGGTTTATTAAAATTATTACTAAAATGAATATGTATATAGAGTTTCATAATAAGTTATCTGTTTTTATATATAGCAATTGGAGATTTCAACGGCCACATAGGACTTGGTGTCAAATGTAGTAAAGAAGTAGCCACTGCTATTCGAGGCGCAATCATTTTGGCCAAGTTATCTGTTGTTCCCGTAAGAAGAGGATATTGGGGAAATAAAATCGGAAAACCTCATACTGTTCCTTGCAAAGTAAGAAACACAAAAGATTTGAAAGTGAAGTTTTTTTGGTATTAATAATTGATTTATTTTAATTATTATTACTTTAAGGTTATGGGAAAATGTGGTTCTGTCCTTGTACGTTTAATTCCTGCTCCACGAGGTATGAAATAATTTGTTATTATAGTAATATTTATATGCATAGAAAAGTATTGTTTTTATTCTCTCACTGAAAAATATATACATTGATTAGCATTATATTATAGTTAGTCAATTATACAAACAGTTTTTATATGATCATGATTTATAAAGATATTTCTTTCTTTTCATCCACAAGGTACTGGCATTGTTTCTGCTCCTGTACCCAAGAAATTGTTAAAGATGGCTGGTATTGAAGATTGCTATACATGTGCTACAGGAAGTACTGGAACATTGGGAAATTTTGGTATGCATATATATATTTATAAATTACTTGTAATATGAGTAAAGTATAAATTAATTTTTTACTTTCTACAGCTAAAGCAACATACCAAGCAATTGCCAAGACCTATGCATATTTGACTCCTGACTTGTGGAAAGATACTACTCTCACTAAATCACCAATTCAAGAGTACACTGACTACCTAGCTAAGAATCATCGTCCTGTAGTTGGCAGTGGTAGAGCTCCAGTATCTTAAATCAAGTGTTTGACTTCATCACTTTTGTATCAATGTTTTGTGAAGAACTTGTGTAATGAAGAAAATGCTTGATTAAAAGAAAAGAATATCTAAAAAAAATAGATACGAAAATTGTTGTGTGTTTTTATTTGTCATTCCTTTTAAAATAGAATTGCAGGATCATCATTAATGCTAAAAATATGAGTAAGAACGTAGATCATCCTAACTAAATAGTAAATGACTTTTGTCTTCAAATGATACTTATTTCAATACTCATGTGACACAAAAGTACTGGTTAGGTATTCAGTTCATGTCAAGTACAGGTAGAAAGAAGAAGTCGACACATTGAGGTTACAAGAAACTGATTTTGACTTATTTATGCACCATTTCTTTCCAAGTTCATAAGACTACATTTTTTGATAGATTCAGGAGACACTAGGTAGAACTTTTGTGCTTGCTTTTATACATTGCACAACACTCTCTTTGAATTGAGAACACAAGTTTTGTTCATCTTCTCTTCTTGTTGACATTGAATTGGTTTCAAGAGAGATACTAACTAATATATCTTACTACAAACATCCTCCAAAAAAATTGTTATATAACGTTGTGAAATCCCATTTTTCATCGGATGATTTACTGATTGCTATATGACCTCGTGTAAGTTTTAGAAGAGTTTTTTCTTAGCCTCTTTCTGTCTCTATCCTTTGCTCTAACCTTTTTCAAGTCTTTTTACTCATTTATTGAAAAATGAAATTTCCTTGCTTGCTTATTGGGCTTCTTGCCAAAAGTGTTTTGATAGGTAAAACGAATATGTTGAGAGCAATGAAAAGTTATGTGTTGTGATGTGAATATAGACAGCAGCAACAATATACATATAAGTAGAGATCTGCATTGAGCTGAAGAAACATAAAATCAAAAACAGCATAGTATATCCTAAAATGTTAGCTTTTGCCTTCTACAATTCTATATAATAATAGTATATTGTCAGACAAAAGCTAATCTGGTATAGTGAAAGAGAATAGAAAGCCAAAATGCCAAGTAAAATTCCAGAGGAAGCTGTGTGATCTTTCGTTGTTGAAATCGAAATAAGAGTTTGTGAATTTGAATGCCATATATAGATAGATAGACACAATTCTATATTCTCTCTCAAGTATTATTACTTTTGTTGTGTTATAGTCTTTTTGCCACACTGTCATTATTGCCATTGCTATGCAATACAAGTGTGCAGATAAAAGATAGAAGATACTGTGTAAATAGAATAAGCTCAATAGGATTTGCAATTTCTCTATATATATGTACATACATATCTCCTATATGTGCGAGAGAGAGAGAGAAAGTAAATAGAATAAGCTCAATAGGATTTGCAATTTCTCTATATATATGTACATACATATCTCCTATATGTGCGAGAGAGAGAGAGAGAAAGTGAGTGAAAATAGAAAGTAACCAAGCAAAAGCAATGCTTTCCCTCTCATTTCGCTTCTTTTGCCAATAACACAAGTAGTACCATCATCATATCATCCTATAGAAGTTGTTGGTAAAGTATTAGAGAAAAGAGAGAGACCTACAGTACATATAGTGACATGGTGGTTGTTGGTTGGTATATAGAGAAGAACTGGAGATTTTGCAAGCAGCATTTCTAATCATTGTGTTCCAAAAGAGAATTTAACTACTATGTTGTAGAAGACTAGTTGACTACAAAAACCACAAACCGTCGGACGGGTATTAGTATTTCTACAGCTTCACTTTCACTATATGTATCTATACTATGGTATGTAGATGAAAATCCATTGTAATTTTACATGCAGTATAGACTACACAGAGAGAACAAATTAAGCTCTACCATTGTGAATTTCATGAGAGAGAGAAAAAAAGTGAGAATCAGGCCGACGTGAGACCCGAGTTTTCGCGTAGTAGTGTCTCAAATGAGAGAGCGAAGCACCCAGGGCTTAACTTGTTCTCTCTCTCTCTCTCTGTACCATTGCTAAACTCATCGATTATTTCATTTTGTCCTGTAGCTTTCTCTCTCTCTCTTTTCTACTAACCTCCTTTACTCTTTGGTAACTTAAATGAATTTGCATAAATGAACAGAACATGATGATGTATGCGGGATGTTGAAAGACATCGCTGTTGCTTTTCCTCTTCCTCGTTCTTCTTTACTATTTGGTTAGCATTAGATATGTTTAAAGGGAAAACGAGCAAAAGAGAGAGAGAATGTATGTGTGTTGTAAAAAGTACATAGAATATAAAAGATTACACTAGTAAACTAAATATAGGCATATATGTGAGTTACAAAATGTACAACACGAGGAAGAAGTAGAATGTATTTTGTCCAAAATGTAACTTGGCTAACCATAGACCAGTATATATAGATATATTATTCTTTTTTCCAAAAGTGTAACTTTAGCTGGAAAAAATAAATATCACACTATTCTACAGGGACACAGAGACTAGTAGTACTCTGCCATACTTTATTTTGTCTATAATAAGTTTGTTCTGACTGCTACACATTTATATTACCATTGGAGTTTCATAGAAAGAAGTAGTAGTACTCGTGCCCAAACTTAGTAAAAAAAAGTAGCCATAAAGCTCTTTTTAAAACTTGGGAGTTGTTATAAATATGTAGAATATATAAAACTCCATAAAATACTAAAGTGTAGTAGAGTAGTAGTATGAAAAAAACCAAGTGTACAGAGAAGTAACTAAAAAGGAGAAGTATATAGTAGCAAAAGGAGAGAGAGAGTATTGAAAAGCCATTTTGAGAATCCTAGCCACGGATGAAAGAAAAAGTGAAGGAGTGCAAATGAATTTTGTTCACTTGGCAAGTTTCGTTTTAGTTTTTCTACTACTAGAGTAGTTTTCTTGTAACACGACAGGAAGGAAAAGAAGTGCATATAAGGACTAAGGAGAAACGGAAATTTTTTTGTGAAATCAAATTTGGTTCACTATATGTAGTACATTACTACTTCTTGTACTAGTTATATAGAATCTTTTTCTGATATACTATACAAATCGAGTCAAAAGAAATATGGGTAAAGACTAAGACTGTGACATAGTGTTGGACAAGAAGGTAGCACACTACTTCTTCTTCTTTTTTCTTTTTAGAAGACATATATACATGTACGGGTAACTAAACTAAACGAAACTACATAGTGTACAAGAGAGAGACAGAAAAAAGTAACCCTAAAGGAATGGAATTCATGTTCTTTCAAACTCTTCCGACAAGAAAAAAGCGAAGCAAAAAAATTCGTCTTTTCTGCACACTTGGTTAAAGAGAGATAGAGAAGAAGAAGAGACAGTTGAAGCTGAAAAGCATATTATACACTTACACTTTATGTATACATATATCTATATGGATGTTATCTATACACAACTTTACCTTTACCTAGATATATAACAGAACACATACTTTCATTCAACAAGGGGAAAGAAATAATATTGAACCAACTTTTCTATATCGCTTTATAGTTCACTAGAAACCAAAGAAGTCAGAGAGCGAACGAAACTGACTTGACTGACTCGAGTTTTACAGAGAGAGAGAGAGTAAAAGAAAAATTGTGTTAAAAGTTTTTGTACAAATACAAACTTACAACAAGAACACAACTCATGATTTGTATTAGGAAAAGAGCGATGACGACTTTTTGTACCTATATAGAATAAATATATAAAACACGAAGCTTGTATTTTGCTTCTACATGTTCATATAGTTTGCATCTATTTTATTATTTCTCTCTACAGTTTCCAAGATTCTTTTTAGTTATTTCCTTTTTCATGTTTATTCTATATATATATCAGCAAGCATCTTCTGCTTGGAATATATGGAGAGAAAGAGGAAATTCAATGAGTAGATTTGAATTGGATATCATTACGCATACATGAAAAGCTTGAACGAAGATAAGAGAGAAGAAGAACGACGTTCGTTGTGGTTTTCTCAGTAGCAACGAATGAAAACGAAGGTGTATACAATAAACAGTATAATGCAAACCTGGAAATTTTTATAGTGCTTTGCATCAGTAAATAAATAGGTACTAGAAGATTTCTTTACATATTTTATAATAGAGAAAAAGGAGTTGCGTTGTGTATACTCAAGAAAATGTAAAGGTCCATTTAACACTAAAAGCAATACATTTCGTTACATAAACTATTACACACAAAAAGTATCAACTCTAGACCAAAAACTACGTACGTAGACCAAGTAAAGTACAGCAAAGTGAAAATGCAATGAAAAAGAGTAAACCACACATATTATTCAACTCTTTCCTTAGATACACTCATTCAACACTTCTCCCTGTACGGCAATAATAATAAGATTGTGTGCGACATACCGCTGAGTTTTAGTGAAACGATATTACATTGGCCATTAGATTTGTGCTTTAAACTTAAAATGTCTTTGGTTCTGTAAAGTGCTACACATACATATATAGACGAATTTATACAAAAGGAAATGTTCCACTTGTAGTTTTCTACAATGTATATGTAATGTATGAAAAAGAGAAGAAGTTAGGTCAAAGACTTTTACAACAGGAAGGGAAATGAGAATTCCACTCGGGTCTCTTTTCTCTCTCTCTCACTCTTACATCCAAAAAGTCTCTTGGCATTTTAAACTCGGGTCACGCATTAATTTCAATTTGAGCTTTTACTTCGTCCTAATTGAAATTAAGCGAGGTGCAATTAGGAATCCTTTTTTCTATCTCTCTCTCTCTCTGCTACTCTTGCTTCTACGCTAGTATAAATTACTATAAACTACATATTGTGAAAGAATATATATATATAGAACAACCAAAAGTCTTTTGTACTTGTATTTGCTACTACTATACTGTCTTTTATACAAGTTTTTAGTGTTAGAATCAAGGGACTAGTGGTGGCACACATATATTATATGCTCTTTCACTCACTCACTCTTTCAGTGTTTTCCCAAATGAAAGAATAAAAGTGTACTATATAACCTAGTCTAAAAGACTCATAAGCTCTCTCAACCCTTTTATTGTGTATACAATAGTATAGTGAGTTTCCAAAGAAGAGAAAACAGACAGAGCAAAGAAAATTACTAATGAGTTACTCCTCTTTCTCTCTCTTTATAATTCTAACACGTTAAAAACTATATATATCTGATTATTATATCTGTATCTCCACTTTTACTTTTACCTTTCCTACTACTTTAATCCATTTTGTTTTTGTACATTTGAAATGTGTTTCATAGTTTTCATATCAAAATGGCAGACAGAAAGAAAAGAGAGAATTGTATATGTGTATATCTCATGCACTCACAACTCAACTCATATTTTGTGCATTGAATGCTCGTTCTCTGCTTTATGTACTTCTTTACTTTACTTGCTAGACTGCCAATCTAATATATATATACTTTCTCTCGCTTTTTCCTTTGGCATACATATAACAACACTATACTTCTACTACTACTATAGAGTACTATAAAACCGTAGACAACATTAAACTTTAACTTTCTTCCCGAAGAGAAAGTTTTGAGACGAAGAAGAAGACTTTCATCTATAGTTTACTCAAAAGCACAAATATATAACAACATACATTTCATATTAGATATAAAGCAAAGCTAGAATGTTGTTAGTTGGTGTTATGGCATGGAATAGAGTTATGGACACACTCTCAATATAAATACAAGATAGATAGTTTAGTTTAGAGTCGTTCCTATTTCTTAGATATATTCACTATATAGTAGAGCCATATATTTTAATATTGCTTGCCTTCCTTTTCATAAGATCAGTGGAGCAATCTAAACTAAGAAGTGACTAGTAGTGCACTACTAACAAGAGTCATATATACTATATACAAGTTTTGTTTGTAATATATTTCTTATTGTTGAATTAAACCTTAAACAACTCGTATATAATGTTTATAAGGCTAATACTGCTCATTGCTCCTGTCTCTTTTCTTCTGAAATTGTGTAATATGCATGTTTATTGGCATTTCGAAAACTTTTAGTAGAGAGTATATATAGTGGTTCCAAATCAAAGTGAAAGAACACAGCATGAAGAAGAAGAAGGATGAAATGAATAAAAGAGTTTATATGGATGTAGTTAGTATGCTACAATGAACTTAATTTGTTTGACAAATATCAAGAAGAAGAAACTTGCTTCATCATCCAAAGAAGATTTCACCATAATTTTTTTGGTATATGTATATGCTCTTTTTCTAAGCTCTCGAGTTTTACTCTCGTTTGTTGTTGTCGTGTCATAGTTTTTTATTAGTGTGTTGAAAATTTTGTGGGTTTTGTGTGTGTATATGAAAGAGTTGATGAAACAATTAAATAAATATTCATGGTTTTCAAGAAAGAGGCAAAAGAACATAAACCATTATTAAAATACAGATAGCCATGAGTTTGAGTTTGAGGCAGTCTAACTAAAATTGCTGGTTACAAGAAGGTAAAAGGTCACAAAGTTTGTTCTTAAATGTCACATAAATCTCTCATTCTAAGAAATCTTTGTTGCAACACTTCTCTTCTCTCTCTCTTAACTATGCATATAAAACTTAAATGTCTTTTAGTTAAGTATATTATAGTAGTGTGCTGACTTTTGTATATTTATTCAGCTAAATAAATAGACGAGAGCGTTGTATAGGTCTCATTCATATACTCTCTCAATCGTACATAAAGAAGAAGGATTATTACTAAAATAAAGTTTAAAAGGTCGTCAGAAACAGAAAGTGGAGTTTTCCGTTGCTAATTTTCCTTCCTTTCTTTATTGTATACAATCTTTTATATATATATACAACTTATTAAATCCTAGGGCTATATGTATATATACGTGCTATTACATAATACATTTTTTTTAATTGCATTGAGAGGCACACATAAGCAGTCAAGTGCAAGTTGTAGCAAGAAATAAAAAAGCAGTTGTTAGAAAAACTACCTGAAATCATTAGTCATTCACTCACAAACTTCCAACGAGCGACCATAGTGTAAAAGAGTTAAGATTGGTAGTATAAAATGTTCAAGTGGACGCTAAAGGAAAGCACACTAAACTAACTAACATTGGGAATGAAATGAAATAAACGTAAAACGTCATTCATCAATCACTGAGTGAGAAAGGTATAACAGTTCTTGCAGTTTAGCTGTTTGACTCTTACTACTCATTTAGCCTTTTTCCTATTTTTGGTGTATAGGATTAGTTCTATTAGTAGCCAAGTCAAAAATATTTCTTGGTATATAAGACAACCAAATTAAGTTGCATGCACTGCACACGTACGATTTACTTTTTATATGCTTGTACAAGCATATAAAAAAGTATATATGCTAACGTCATTGTAGTCCGTCACTCACTGAATAAATTGCTCTCTTTTACTACTGGAGGTAATAGTAATCACTGTTGGAAAAGACATGCCTAACTTGATATATATTTTAAGACTACAACATACGTCACTCTCTTCTCGTCTCAATAATATAGTGTGCAAACCCTAATAATATCCTTGCTCAATGTTTTTGCGTCAGTCTCAGCAAGGGGTTTCAGTATGTCTCTAAACTATACTAAGAGAGTGCATAAAGTTTATAGATTTTGAATGTTATAAAACAAAAGAGAATTAAAAGGAAGTTGAAATATAGAACACTACGACAGTTTGTATTATTGTTTCAACTCTATTCTTATAATCAGTAGAAAGTAAAGCATTTTGTTTGAGCTCCTTTTATCACACACAACATTTTGTGAATGCAATAGGAAAAGAGGAAGTTACAATTGCATGCTAGAGTGCCAACAGTTTTTGGTCTTCGGACTTATAATACAAGCAGAGCCAGAGAGAAACTTTATCATGTTATTAGGAAATGACGCCTCTGCTCAATTCTTTGTGCACGCTATCAAATCAACTTTCAACTTACAATCAGTAGAGAGACGACCTTAGAACAAAATGTCAGTTTATATACATAGCATAGTATTAGTAGTATTATAAAGTAAACTAAAGAGAAAAGGTAAGAAGAAGTATTACATCGGCACAGAGGAGCAAATGAAAGACTTTTCTTCTCCCCAATGGAAAATGAATGATTAGCTTATAGTAGGGAGAAGGACGTTAGAGTCTCTAATCTCACTTTCCTTTCTGATTTGAGAAAATAATTAAAATCCTCATGTTTCATCTTCAACTTTAGTCTCTTTCTACAAGTTTCGTGTCCACAATTATGCTTTTGCCACACGCACTTTACTTTCTCTCTTCCTTTGAACTTTTAGTGATATGAAATAAAGTAAGCAAGAAACAAGAAATGACATTAGGACATGTTAGAGAGAGAGAGTATATATGAGACTCTCTCTCTCTCTTGGCTTCACTATATGTGACTTCTGCAACTTCCTTCCTTACAAGTTTTATATTATAACGCTTTTTGCTTTCTGTAGTGTGTAGTATCGCAAAGCAAAGCCACGTACAGTAGTTAAAGTCAGAGTCAGGACACATTAGTAATGCTGAACCAGACGCTCAACCTCTCATAAATCTCAATGGAAATAAACTCGAGACTTGGAGACACTTTTAGAGAAGAGAGAGAGAGCACAACAGTCACTGAGAGAGTCACTGCTGACTGTCGACGACGACGACGAGCTACACAATCTATTTCATGTTTCTATATACTCTATATATCTTTTAGTTCTAACCTAACCCCAAGAACCACAACTGCTTCCTATATTTATACTAATTGTACAGTCGTCAACATATATAGACATACTCACTGCATTTATAATAAGTTGACTAAAAACGTTACTTATTTACATATATACAGTGCCTTAAAGGCTTTACATCAAGTTAATCAATGTCATATATATGTGTAGCTACTACCGAGGTCTATAGAATAAAGATATTGTACAAAGGTGACCCAATTGAAAATTGTTTGCTTTCATATGAAACAAATTTGAGTACACAAAGTTTGATAATTGAAGGATAAGACAACTTTATTTACTAAAAGTAGGGGAAAGAACAATATGTCTGAAATGGTGTGACACATTACACCGTCTACTTTCAGTTTTAGATTATAGTTTTTAAAGATAAGGCACAAATATATAGTGTAGAAAGAATAAAAAGGGTTTATACTATATATAGTGTTTATATATTTGCTCTGTGCAATTGTATATGTACATATCCAACAAGTTTGTTCAAACGAGAAAAAGATAGGGAAAGTTACTCTTCTAGTGGTATAGCTTGTAGTCGCGTAGAATTCTACTACTAGAAGGTAGTTCAAACAGAGATAACATCTCTCTCAGTTCTATATAGACAACTTACTTTAGTGGGTTACTAGAGAAAGAACAACAGTACACATTATTATCTGTCTTGCTCACAATTACGACAGTAGATTAGAGACTAGATGATACTTTTATGTACAAATGGAAAGGACAGAGCAAGGAGCTTTATATTATACATGTGTTGGCAGTGTCAATTCAGAATTTACTATGAAGATTTCTATTAGATATGTGCACTCAAGCACAAGATAAAGGGCTTTTGTTCTCTATGCATTTCAAAGGAGGAGCTCAATGAGCAAATTTATTAATAACCCATGCAAACTTGCATTCCATACTTTTGTATATTTATTAACACTACACTACAACCTCATTGTCTTCTGGTTTGAACGTTTGAACTCTCAAATAATGTTGTCAAGTGCAATAAAGGCATAATGGTAAAGTTATATAGAGCAGGTCGCTCTTTGTAAAAATTATAAATAATCAAATCCTTTCTCTTTCACTCTCCCTTTATATTCATTTTATAATAAAACATACTTTCTAGAAGAGTTGCACACACTCCAGTATATATAATATAGAGTGAGTGATATTTAAGAGAAAAGAACTACAGCATATACTCTCATATTATTATTTAGTGTGTGCATAATACGCAACGGTAATGTAGGAAGTATAATGAATATTTTACTTTGCTTTGAGTAAACATTTAATATAAAGAGTCAAAAGTAGAACGGGACGACTGCTGACGACTGAGGAGGACGACTACTGAGGGTTAGTGAGTGAGTTGAACATTTCTGATTATACTTTATGATGATGAGGCAATTCCATGTTGTCTGTCACCTAATTTATGTACGTTGTAGAAGAGAGAGAAAGAGAGATGATGAGAGCTTAGGGCGAAAAAAGCAAAAGGATTTTAGTCACCCAAGCTTCAAATTATAACAGGGAGAAGAGATAATTAATATTCATGTAAAACGGATTAAAAGACATAATGAGCAGCAACTTGATGTGAAAAATGGGACATTGAATAACACATACATAGAGCAATGCAAACAGCTTAGCTTTTTCTATGATGATGTTATGATGTAACTCTTTTTATATTTCTTGTTGTTTTCTTCTAATGTACTTCTCTATAGCTGTACAAAGCAAATATATACAACAAGTAAAAGTGTATTTAAAGTTGGAAGAAAGTACTAAGCATAAGAAGACGTTCTCTCATTAAAATTTTCTTATGATTACGCAATACATGTAAATGTAAAGCAGAGGACGATGACTACGACAACGCGAGTATACTAAGGAAGTAATAATATTCATGAGAAGGCGTTTTTCACATTCTAAAAAATGAATAAATTTTGAGTCCCACACTACAAAAAAGAAGGAAGTGAAACTTTTCTTCGTTTATACTAATAATATTCAATATATTACAATATGAAGATGCGTTGATTAAACATGGATGGAAATCAGTCTAGGATTTTATATTTGCAATCTGCATTAGAATCAATTCATCATTGTCGTCGTTGTCGTCTGCAACTTCTTATATGTCTCATCATATAATAGATTTAGAATTTTACATAAATTTGAGCAGTATTTGAAACGTAATAATTGAAGCATTGAAAAGAAAATCTTGACTTTGAAGCTCCACTATAATTTCAGCTTAAGCTTCTTCCGGGTTTTCTTTCAGACGAAGAAAGATTCTCAGATTCTTCTCTCGTAGTATTCCCTCTTCTTCTAATTCCGGTCCCATTTGTCATTTGGTAAGGAATTTCTCAAGAAAAATGTCTTTTCGTGTGTTCGTTCAACTCCTTGAAATCTTTGCTATATTTTTGAGAAGAAATATTATATAGATCAACATATATACTTACATTGACAGGCTTTAGTATATTTCTTCCTCTACTATCTTTTGAACAGGCTGAAGTAATTCTTCACTTTCTGATTTTGAAGGAAAGCAAACTTGAATGAGATGGAAGGGTGAAACTGAAGAATGAGTTTAGCAAGGGTGCTCTTTCGTTGTGTGATTTTTCTTCAATTCTTCTTCTTCTTACACAACTTTTTTCTATGATGTGAGAAAATTGACTTGTACTCTACTTTGTACCTGCGTTTGCTTGTCTTATATATATCGACTCCTCTTCAACCTCTTTTACACATATTTTCTTTAAAAAGCAATAGGAAAGAGCAACAAAGTTTTTAGACTCAGAAGAAGGAACGAACCAAAAACTCAAAATTCTTTTCCAAAAGAGCTAGCAAGAGAGAGAGAGATCGATAAGTACAGACTGACGCAGTAAATCAACAGAACATACACAGAAAACCAACGTGGAAAAAGGAAAGCTGCTCTTTCACACACTGAGTCCTAAATATAGGAACACATTTAGTTGGTCTCAGAACGTCTTGCCGAAAAGAGCTTGAAGAAGAGTTTTCTACAAATATCATCAAGAGCTAAAAAGTACTTCTTGTGTTGTGTTATGTGTGTCTAGGTGAGAGAGAGAGAGAGTGAGACACTTCACCGCATAATACACATTGCGTAACAACACAACACTCTTCTTACAATCGACAAAAGCATTACATTGACATTGAAGTGTGTCATGTACTTCAACTATACAACAAGAAATATAAACACAAATCCATCGAACTTGACTTTCTGTACTTTATATATTATACAAGTTTTCACTACTTCCGAATTTCTTGGATTATCTCTGCAATAGGGGAGATAGAGAAAGACAAGACGTCAAAAGGATTATTATTAAATCATTGTCATTTTTGTGTTCATGTGTCATAATCTTTTCTGAGAGAGCAGAGATAAGGTGTCTCATGTTTTAGTAGTGTAGAGCATTGTGCTTAGTGAGTATTCTCCAGAGAAAATTTGAGATTTGAGAGCTTTTTTCTTCTTCCTTCTTATTTTACTTGTCACCGGCATATAAAACTCTAAAGACAAGAAGAAAGATGTGTAAAAGATATAAACATTTGGATACTAAAAAGTAATATGTTACACAAGAAGAAAGAAAGATAACAAGAAGAAGAACAACAAGAGCAAAAATTTCTACTTTTTCGTGCATGACAAACTCCTTCGTTGACATTTCCTTGTGACTCGTAACTAAAAGAGCGTTGAAACAACTGAAACAATTTCATCTGCACATGGGGAGTAAAGGAAATTACTTTTGTGCTCGTTGAACCTCTTCTTCTTCTTACTACTATTCTACATTTTATATACTAAAGAAGATAAAGAGCACAAACAGTAGTAAACAGCAGTTGCATTTTGTTTTTTTGGATGAGCTCTGAATGTTGACACGATTTTGTAGTAAACTATAGTAGAAGAGAGAGGAGTGTGCCGAGAGTTGTGACAACTTAGCGAATTTATAACCTTTGCATATGTGTGTTTGTATATTTTACTTATAGTCTTTTATCTATTATATAAACTGTCATATGTTGCTGCAAAAGAGAGAGACGTGCTCCAGTTTCATTCGTGCATAATATCCCAATATTCAACACTTTACAAGCTAATTCATTAAGAAACAGCATATACTTGACTCTTAATTTATTGTGGGCATGTGCTACTAAAAGAAAAAGAGATTTGTAATATTGCAAAAAGCATATGGGCAACAAAAATGAGAGTTGCAAAAAATATATAATTCCTTCATATAAAAATTGTATAACGGGCCGTCGTTTATTTGAGAGTGGAAGTTAATTAAATTTTCCAGAGTTATTAGAGAGTGCAAAAGTACTTTCACAACATATCAGATAATGATGTCAACGCCAGTTATTCATTGGGTCTTAATTATACATGTAGGATAATTAGTGCAAGCTTCGTGAGTTACAATATATGTTGAGTTGACAGCTAAATGAGAATTTTCTCTGTGTAATAATCATGTGTGTCACTAAACATGAGAAACTGTAAAAGCTAAACTGTATATATATATATACCAAAAAGAAAAACCAATCTACATCAACATAAATGACAATGTGTTTTCGATGTACTGTTGTCCGAAATCCACTATAATAAGTGAAAGCATGTCAATTTCCTTTCAGCTGTTGCTACACTCTATTCCCAATGTTTGTTGTAGAGAAAAGCGGTGATAGAAAATAAAGTCTAGACCAAACGAGTGACAAGATTAATAATTTACCTTTTTACATTTGACTCACAGAAAAGAGATAGGAAAGAAGATAGATATACACACGTACGCATTGTAAAAAGAGAAAGAAGAGAAAAAAGTGACAAGTGTGACACACAATTGTGGCAATGACAATGGTGAGATGGAATGGATGGAGGAGTGGAAAAAATAGTTGTGATAGTAATGATGGGCAACGAGGCCTCCGCTTAGGAAAACTGATGGACGGGCTCAATAGCCTTCAATGGATTCTTCTCCTTTTGGTTCTCACTGACTGTCGTGGTAAGTTTATTTCAAAAGCAAATAGAAAATATATATTTCTTGATTCACTATAGAAGAATTCAATGCTTTGGGTTGAGGTGAAGAGTGATCAATTATTGTCACTCACAAAGCACACGAGTAGAAGAGGTTAATGAGTAAATGTGATTTGGAACAGGTGCTTGGCACTTGATGTGTGTATCTCTATTTACTTTGCAGTATTAGCACACTTCAAATGTTACTAGAGAGAGTACTATGTACGTATACTACTAATACTTTGAATAGAGCCAATTTGGCAATTTACAAAGGAGTAATCATTAAGTCTATAGAGATGTCCTTATGCTTTATCAATGAAGCTCAGCACTTTAGTGCAAAGGAGTAAAGAGTAGACTTGAGGTAACATTATTTTTTTTTGCTTTCATAATATATAGACTAAAAACGTCTCGACAAAACTTTTTAAAAGCCTTTCTATGGAGAAACTTTACAACAGTCATTCAAAGCTAGATAAATAATAACTGGATTAAGTTAATATTGCAGTATGCTATGGAAAAAATTATGACTTGCACTCATTCAATAAACTATGGTAGGAAAAAGTTTTCTTTTCAATTTCCAATAGAAAGTTGCTAATTGGTTGCAGCTTGCATTTATTGAGTCTGTTTTTAAATCCTCGTATATATTTTTTACTTCTGGGATTTGAAAGGTATTTTCATATTGAGTAGATTGAGCGTAGCTAACAACAGCATGAAATATAAATAGTGCAGAGAAGATTTGTCACCTGTACACTTTGGAAAATGTAGTATGCAATCCAATTTGCTTCTTTCACCATACATATTTACATACTTGTGTTGTTATTATTCTTAGTAAGGAACTGGCATCA
This sequence comes from Oncopodura yosiiana, assembly GCA_009869805.1. NCBI lineage: Eukaryota > Metazoa > Arthropoda > Collembola > Entomobryomorpha > Oncopoduridae > Oncopodura > Oncopodura yosiiana. Next base: position 45,922 of record VCNE01002600.1, read on the forward strand.
AGCAAACTTACTACAAGTACTAGACACGCATCTTTATGCAATCACTTGCATGCATCAGTTGACAAGTAAAAGAAAAAAAATCTGAAACTCTTGACTCTCTCTCTCTCTTCGTCTCCTGTCTCACTTTAAGCCAAGTATGTTGAATGAAAATCACGTTTACATTCTCTCTCTCTCTACTCTTGTTACCAACAACAGTTATAGAGTTTCTTTTTAGTTTACTATTGTCGTACAAGTTTCCAATTGCATTTCAACTCTGTATCTCTCTCTCCAGTATACTGGAAGAGTACATTATTACACGTCATGCAGTAACAACATTGAACATTGTCGAATAAAGTTGGCATGTCATGTGTGTTGCTTTCAAAAATTCCATTTCTATTTTTTTTCTTCTTCTTTTCGTTTTGGAAGTAGGAACGATGAATGTCTACTTTCCTTTTTCCTTCACTTACTTGGCACATGCAACTTTTTACTGCAAACAAACTTTTGCTGTGACTCACAAACTATATAGTCAATATATGCAAAAGTATGTATATGTATCAAGTCAAAGTCAGTTGCAGATGGTGTGTAGTAGCTACTATATATCTAATGTTGTACTTGTAGAAAGAAGAAGATGTCTTCTTCTGAACTTGCTTGTTGTTATACATGAGAGAAGTAACATGTTCGTATGTAAAATAGTTTTTGAGACTTGTCTCTGCCATTTTTTGCTGTTGCTCAAAACATATTGCACTTTGACTCCAAGTTTTGTAATTTTAAAACGTTCTATTTCGTTTTAAAAATAGTGTATAGTTTGAAAAAGAAGGGAAAACTCTTAGTATACATTCACTTATACTATGCAAGTGTCTAAACAGATGGAAATTATCAGAATTGTGCATCAATCTTGCTATCCATCTGTCTGACTACTACTTTGTATTTGTATCTATTGCACTTAAGGTAGTAAAGATGTAAAGAGAGCTCTTCATTATCTCCTTTTCACGATGGCAGAGACCAATGGTTAAAACATTCTTCTTAAAAGACATTATTATTTTGTGCACTACACTACACCATTAGAAGCTATAGAGTCTATTAAGGTTGACAGTAGCGAAAGTGTTTTGAACAAGGGAGCTGCACTCTCTCTCTTCTTCTTTCTGACTCATTTCCATTTCATCAAGACACTTTTTCCTAAAACTCTTTTTTTTCGTCTTAACGCTTCCTTTGGTTGTAGTTAAAGTTACAAAATGATGCTCACAACTCAACTTGATGCTTTCTATGGGATGATGAGAGATACAATATAGAACAAGTTGAATGTTAAGAGCTGTTGAAGAAGAAAAGAAGGAGAGAGTCTAAAAAGGAAAAGAGAGTTCTTTTTGGTTAGTAGATATATAGAAGATATAGATACAATGATGTAAAAAATAGAATGAGACAGAAGATGAGAGTTTCACTTTTTAGTTTTTAGAAAAAAGAAGCCAAAGGGGAAAAGAAAAACAGTGAAGAAGAGATCCTCGCCTAGAAATATGGAATATGGATGAATGGCTAAGATAATACCCACTTCCATGAGAAAGACGACTTTAGCCTTACATGTATTATTTTACATGGCTTTCTACATTGTATTATATACATATCTATATGAAATTCTATACCAAAGAGTATATAGTAGTAGTTCTCCTCTTGTATGTATTGGATCAAATATTATGTATACACGAGGCTTTATCCTTTTTTTGCTCTTCCGCGTGTCTGTACTAAAGCCGACTTTGCAAACTGAGTGATTGTTAGTGTCGTAGAATCTGGAGTCATCATCATTGTTTTTACTACTTACGACTTACATCATAAGCTATACTCTATAATGTATACGGTAAAAACTACAAAGGATTAACCTTTCAAGTTGGATTTGATAAAATGTAATAAAAAGCATTTCTGGATTGAAGCCATAGAAAAAGCTGTAGTAGCGTGTGTGTACAATAGGAAAGCAATGGTATGCAAATCCTCATGCGTGCACAATTGTGTGTATTGTTATGCTGATTAAAGTCAAGAAAAATACACAGTTAATTACAATCTTGTGTTGTTGCTCTATAGTAGAGGTTTTTTTCTCATGTTTGCCTTTGGTTTGGTCTAGCCGAAATGTACTAAATGATTTTGTGTTTCTCCATTATATATCCTCTACTAATGCTATATATCCTAAACACAATACGCTCGTCATCATCACGCAAGAAAAAAAATAATAGCAAAGTCATAAGCAAACAAACAAACACACAACAAACATTTGAAAAGTTTTTTTTCTCCTCTCTTCAACTCTGAATGACTTTTCACATTTCTTCTCATTACAACTTCATGCAAACTTCAAACTCCAGAATAGCAAATCAGACAGACAGAAATAGGTTGACGACAACAAGAAGCCAAGCCTCAACAAAACAACGTCAAGGTTTTTTTTCTCTCTCTCTCACTCTACAGTACAATAAGAAAATTTGTTGTTTGATGGACGTGTGGAGCTTGAAAGTTGGGTCTCTGTATTCAACTTTTTTTTCTTTACACAACTTCTCCAACAAACCCTATAAGAGAAAAATTGTAGAAAGTCAAATAGGTTTTGGGTGTTTATGAGCACTCTTATATAATTTAAGTTTCTATTTGTGGGCGTAATAAAAAAGATGACATAAAATGGGAATGGCATACCAGAGGCAAAGTTAATTTACAAACTAGAAGAGAAAGCAATTATTTTCTTATTTTGTAAATTTTCAATTATTTTTCTTCCTTTTATCTCTTTTTACTATTGTTGAGAGCAAAGGACCACCGACATATGTGCTGCTATTATCATAGGGGAAGTGAAAGCACGAAGAAACACATTGTCCAATGTTTACCTTTCATTTCGTTCTCTTCTTCTCTCTCCTTTCTCAGTTGGTTGTGATGTTGTTATATTTCATATATAAAATAGTATAAATAGAGCTTATAATATCCTACATGTTTTCTGTCTTTTGTAGTGGAATAGTAGAGATATATTTTACGAAAGTTTTCATTTGTTGTCCATAGACATATGTGTATATGTCTGACTGACTGAACTGGGTTGTGTGAACCTCTTGAGAAGAAGTTGAATGCTACTATCACTGGCAAACAGTCATTTTGTACACCTATTTGCATAGATTAAACGGGCCAAAAGAAAAAAAGTCACATTGATTCTAGTCACGAAAGAAATGAACGAGGTAGGCGAGACCAATACACAGTGCATATTATAAGCACTATATGTATGCAGATATATACAAAACTTGATTGTAAAAATAAGGGGTATCATACTAGTGAGAAAAAGAAGAAAAAAGCTACTTCGACGACTCCATTTTCTCTCCTTTTTAGAATTACATTTATTGTGAGAAACGGGAATGTCCTTAGAAAGAGAAACAAAAATCTATTTGAATATTGCTTGCTCTTGCTCCTTTAAAAAAAAGAGATATAGAGTAAATATAGTATGTAGTTCAAGTTGCTTTTAGTTTTGAAGAGTTGAATAGTACATGTCGGTGTGTAGTATTTTTTTTTGGTACATATCTAAATCCATATCAAACTGTAGATGGAAAAAGACAGTAGAGAGTCCTTTATGAGAATCCATTACGTTGTCTAAGGGTGAGCAAATGTTCCGCTTTTTTTGCACACGCTGTTTTGTATACATTAGATTTTTTCATCTACTCTTTCTCTATTTCCTACTAGTTTGTATGTAGTAAAGCAAAAGAAAAAACTAAAAAGATTTCATATGGTTCCTATCTATGCTTGTTTCTTGGAACGACACGAAAGAAATGTAATAGAGAAGTCTTAGCGGACATAAAGGGCTAGTAGTGTGTTGGTAGTTGTAGCAAATAGTTATATGTACATATGCCAGCAGCTGGAAGAACTATTTCGGAAATTCCACATGGCATAGTACATGCTATGGAGCAATTTCATATCTTCCGTAGTATTAAAGAGACTACGAAAGAGAGAAGTATTAAAAGAGCTAAAACGGGAGACTGAGAGTTGTTCGGCGAGCATTGAGAAATATATGTAATATACATATATCCTGTATAGTATATTATACTAGAGTTGAGTAAAAAAAAGAATAAGAAGAGAAAAAATTGGTACAAAAACCTCTTGAAACAACTGTGAACTGTGCAAAATGCAACTTTTGCAGCTTTTCAAACTCATTATTCCTTCTTTACTTATGTGCTGAGTATAATAATCCACAATCGTAAAAAAAGCTTTTTTTCTTTTTTCCGAGAGCAGATAAGTGTGCTAAGCGTTTCTTTAAGCTTCCGACAATGTACATTATATATACTATACATATAGCACAAGTTTCAGTACAACTTTTTTTAAGCTTGGCATTTGGAAGTTTGCAAGCTTTTGAGGTGAACCAATTCAATATTACTATACTCATTTTACCTTGTGCTTTTTCTTCTACCTGTTTTCTCTATACGTGCTTTAGTCATTTAATAGGAATACCGTGACTAAGTCCAACTAAAGGAGTGAAATTTTGATCTTGCGTGATTTTTTTATGTTTTTCCCACTCCTGCCCTTCTTATTGTAAAAGAAAGCATATGAGTATACATATAAGAATCTGAATATTGGGCTCGGAAAAAAATTTCCTCATTCTATTTTTTTATTACTACTCTATAATCCATATTCCATAGTTTCCTTTCATATCTGAATGGCACATAGGAATCAACATAACATCAACAGTTCTCGCTCATAGCCATTATATTTTATAGGTAACGACAAAAATTTACTCCAGAGAGAGAGAGAAGCTTCGAAGGTCCTACAATAGCGATAGCAGAAAATAAGTATTATATATATGAAGGGAGTGTTGTTATGTTCTTACTAGCACTTTGGACTGAACTGGACTTCTCTCAACTGTCGATTGAGAGATTACCAAGTTGCCTTTGACAAATTGTAAGCCAGGGAGAGCATAGCAGCAGGAGACCATGTCCAAAAAAAGTTTGTCGAATGTGGATATATATAAAGAGTAAAAGAACATGAAGCTTGTAGTAACGTCAGAAGGTTCACTAAATAAAAGCACAAGTGTGTAACCGATGACCTGTGAGAGTTGAAGAAGTGAAGCGAAGCATACTTTTAGCATTTTCTTTTTTCTTATTTTACTTTCAGCTTTCTTGTTTTACAAAATGCAATATACTACTGACACTATCATCATTTATAATATACAAAACAAGTAGGACACCCACACGTTTTTTTTCAGTTGCAACAACTCGGCAACCTGTACAAAAATATACTAGTAACCTACCTTTTGAGCTTATAATATTTCTCTTTTTTCAAACTGTCCATACTCTCGCAACAATGTATCATGCAAGTCAAGAGAAGAGAAAGTACATATTTTATTCTGGTGCAATTCAAGTGTTACTTTTACCCAAACGTGCAATGGTTTTTTTTGAACAGTGAAAAGAGTGAAGCCGAGAACGTTTGAAAATGCCATCGAAAAAAGTTGAACTGCTTTTACTTCTATATATTTTACCCACCTCATTGACTTTCTAGCTTCATCCGTCTCTCGATTGAAAATGAATTATTGATGTGACACAGGGTTGGCTGCAAAAGCAAATCAACTTTGAAGAAGAGCCGAGCTAGTTTGCCATACTAAACTATATATTATACTTTATACACCTGCTTGAGTTGACTTGAGTCTATAGTGTAGAAGCTCCTATTGCGATTTTTTTATTTTATACTATACCAACAGGAATATATAACTTTGTATAATATAGGTCACAAAACTTGCTAAACGCTAAAAAAAGCAACATTGAATACCAGAAGGATATACATATACAACTATTCGATCCTAACACGCAGGGCATTGATCATTTTTTTCCTTGAGTAAAAATATTCACCAAGTGTATTGCTCTTTTACAAAATAGAGAGAATAGAAGAGAAAGTGAAAGAAGCAGGTGAAAGTGCGTGGAATAATAATGCAATTCATATCTAGACTTCCTACTGCCTCCAACTCGCTTCCTCTAAAAAATTTCACTTTTCTACTATGCATGTTGTCCATTATATTTTACAAAGGCAACAGACCACCTCTGCCTAGTTGCATCCGGCGGCTAAAGGATAGTTTACAATTTATTTACATACATCATGTATAACTATATATATATACTATAGTATATAGAAAAAAGGAAAGAGAGAAAGCAGGGCAAATATATATACATAGATAAGCAACATACATATGAACATTTCGTGCTTCGGAACAAATAAATAGTTTTTTTCGACAACGAACATCATAATTATAGCCTATTAGTAGTTGTGTTAGCATCACGTATTTGTTTTTCTTTGGCCACAACACTTTGCCACCTCAAAGAAAGTAGGAGAGAGAAAAGTGTTTTTAGTGTTAGCAGCATAGTTTCAAAGAGAGAGAGAGAGAGAAAAAGATTTTCGAAACCATACCAAGTTTTTCTGTGGGAGGCATAAGCTTGACACGCCTTGTTATAGCTAAATAAAGTATTTTTGGCCAGAGTTTATTTCACAGTACATAGAAATGGCGGTATGTGTTTGTGTGGTGGTTGTAGTTTTGAGTGAGAGAGAGAGAGAGAGTTGAGTTTGGTCTTGTGGCCTATAGCGGCAGATCACTACTTTCACTTGGTGTATATAAAGACTTGACTACATATTTCACATTAACTTTACTACCTAGTACTACAACATGCTCATACAAATCCAGTCAAGTAGTAAAGTAACACATATATAACACATGTGTTTACTCTACTACATTATTACTACTAGTTCACTCACACAACTTATATATAATATACTTTTCCTTTTTTACTCTTGTATATGAATATGTGTGTCGATATAAATATAAACTTAACATAGTACAAAGCAAGGAGCATGAAATGACTATATAATAATATCTAAAGAAAACTTTCTTTTTCTCTCTAACGAGCCTCTGTTCTGAATTTGAGCTTTGTGTATAGAATTTTTTTTTCATATAGTCATACTTCATATTTTGTATTCTATAAAAATACGTAAAAAAAGTTCAATATAGATATACTTGTACAGTAATACCAGCTTTCCATTCCACTTTTCTTTCTCTTGCTGCTTTGCGTTTTGTGTATTATAAAAGAGGACTAGATGAAAAGCCGATAAAAATCTACTTTAAATTGTTTTTTCTGAAACTTTCTTTCTTAAACTTTCTTTTAAAAAACTTTATAGACATCGGCAGGGGATAGCACAAAAAAGACACAGAAATACCAACTCATTATTTTATGCGTCGTTATGTTTATTTGTCATACATACCTACATACGTATGCATTAAAAAACAACTAAAGTACTCTTTATAATCTGTAAACTTTTACTCCAGAAATGAAATGAAGTGAATAATGTACTACTTGCAGATTCTTCTTCATCTGCTTTTATCCTATATTAGATTTCACGACAATTTCTTTTTTTTTCCTCTTGCTATACTCACTTCTCTGTGAGATGTAATCCAAAACTCCAAGTCAAAAACTCAAGGATTTTATTTTAGGTGCTCTCAACTTTCTTTTTTAGTTTACTTACGAGTTGACAACAGAGAGAGATAGTACAAGACAGAGTGAGTATATAAAACTCTAGAAGAAAGTGGAAATCGAGTCACCCTGAAAAAAGTTAAAACGACATGTTCTTATAGAGAGAGAAAATTTCTTTTTCTCCATTTCCCGTTTCTCTCTCTTTCTCTCTATAGCAAACGTCACATTTCATTCTCTGTCAATGAGACAACTATCCCCCGTCTTATCTCTTTGCATTGTGGTAGTGGTGTGGCCTACTATTTACTTCCAAATATGTTCATCTTCTGCTACTTCAACAAGACTACTTCTTCTTCACAGTGTATATAAAAAAGCTAACCAAAAGGCTTTTTATATTTTCTCCTCCTCGTCACTCGTCTGTATTCATTTCTTGTAACATGCTCTTTCGCTTTCTCACGCTTTTTCCTCACTCCATTTTTGTTGGCGGCTCAACAACAAACATGCACTTCTTTCTTCCTATACCATATAAATACATACATACTAGTTATATCAACTTTCAGATGTAGGTCGGCGGTTTGCTGTATAGTAGTTTCGTTTCCTTTTTAGAAGAAAGCAAGGGCACAACCACTCGATCGAGTAAAGCACAAAAAAATACATACACAACACTTTATACTACATCTTTTGTGTACATAACGTATATATATATATATATAGTAATGGAGGATTTGGATTCGATTCGACAATCCACATCACATTGATATCAACTGCCTTACATAAATACATAAGGAATGCAGCAACAGTAGTATGTTGTCCTCAATACGTAATATATATTTCTTAGCTTGCATCTTTCTCCTCATCCTACACATATATCTGTATATCATGCACTCACGTATATATATATATATGTGAACGAAAAGGAAAATTGAGTTTGGTATTTACAGAAGAAGAAGTTTTTTCTTCTGTTGTCGTCTTCTCTTCTCCTTTTACTACTTTGACGACTACTTACTTTCTTTTTTGAGGCTCTCATTTCGAATAAGGATTTGTCAACAGTTCCATTAGACTGCAAAAACGGGTAGGAAGGAGCATAGAGAAATGGAGTTTATAGTGTGTACTTCAGTTGGTGCTTCAATGTCGAATGTTGTAATACTTTTTTATGTAGAAGAAGCACAAAGTGAGTAGGAGTAGTAGAAGAGAGATAGTCGTCGTATTTAGTTTCCAGTTTTTTCTTCTTCTACTCTTCTCTGCTATACATATATATTTGATGTGAAGAGAAAGTGAGCTCTGAATGACTCTTCAATATTCCAATATTCTAATGATCTCTATATGGATCCATTCTCTTTAGTTCACTTCACTCACTTTAGAACAAGTCTCTAGATAGTAGAATATGTATTAGGAGTCATTCCTGTGTGTCGTCATTCGATTCGACTGGTAGTAGAAGAGAAGAATCCACTACTAACCCTTAAAACATAAATTAGTCTTTTAGTCTTTCAAAGCATCTTTTCACATCAAAGCAATGTCTACACTTTATCTAACCACTCATTCTCTTTATTCTTCTTTTTTCTACTTCATCACATCAATCCAATATTCACAAGAGAAAAAGAAATGACTACTATATGTAGCAGTAAAGAGAGAGAAAGACTAAAACCACAAGTAGAAGCAAATTGCCAAAGGAGATGTTCCATTTCTTTTCTCTCTCTCACATCTCTACTGAATATACTAAGGCTAGGTCAAATACCTATATATGGAAAAAAATCGACATTTATTCTTTCTATCTGCTTTTCTCTAGTAATGGTAATACGAACAAATAAAGTATTCGTCGTCTTTAGACTTTTCCTCTTACTACATTTGTTCTCCCTCATAAAAATACATGATGATCATCTCATAATCATCTTCTTTTTGTCTCCCCTCTTTTTCTTCTTTAGAGCTAAAGGTTTTTTCTTCTTTCGTCTAATCTTCTTTATTAAGTATATAAAGTGTGCTGTGTGTCTTATGTCATTTTCACTATGCTTCTTTCCTGGAATATTAGAAATCTTGTATGATTATCTCTCTACAATGCTAGAAAGAAAAGTTGAAGTGATATCATGAACCAAACCATATGTCGTCTCTTCAAAGTAAAGAAGAACATAAGGATAAAATGAGTTTGCTTTTCTTATACTATAATATATAACCTCTTTCAATTTGTTACCATTATGATACTATTTTTTTTTCTCTTCTGCATTTTGTCTCTTCTTCCCCTCTCTATCTCCCCTGCTATATAATGTTCGACTTGCTACTCACGAACGACTTATTCCTTCTTGTTTCTTAACGATCTTCTTGTTATCTTCTTCAATGCAGTCATTTGTGCTAAAATGTGACAGCCAACGGCAAGGCAAAGTAAAGAAAAAATCCCCCTCTCCAATTTAATTCGAGAGCTACACAAATACAATCTAGACACGGCAAAGGTTCTATATAATACAATATGTTACATAAAAGAAAAAAAATATCATGCAACACCTTATAGTTCTAACGTGACCTTGATGACACTTAACTATTGTAGGAAAAGAAATACAAAAAGATACAAGACGCGATGACTTGTTATACAGTAGGGAAAGAAAAGTTGGTGACACACCCAAAACTAAACAACTTGTAATGATATAGATATACATATATAGACGTTCTATAGTTTATTATAGATTAAATCAATTAGAAATATTTTGTTCTTTCTTGTTCTATAGACTTGAGAGAGAGAGAGAGAACGGCACAAGTTGTAGAGTCCTAGATTTTTTTTCTTGTCCATATATGTAGGTTAAGTTAACCTAATGTGTATAAATCCTTCAGAGACATATTGTATTTATGTAAGAGATGGAAAAGGCATATTAGGTAAAGTGTAATGTATTATATGTAGTAGATTTGAGAAGAGAGAGAAAAAAAGAAGGATTTATAAGAGTGTAGGGCTTTAACTTGCCTCTTTGCTTCATGTCCAAACTAATTTATAGATCCTCATCCTGTCTCTAGTTTCAATACTTGAACTAGTATACTATATATGTGTTCTTGCATAAGAGAAAAAAGAGAGAGAAACTGAATTGTGCTTTATTACAGTTGGCGTTAAAAGAGAGAACTCGATGGAAGATAGACTATAGTTAAATTCTAAATGGTGTATACATATGTATGCTAGTTATATATACGTGTACGCTAAACTCTAAAGTGATCTTTGCGTAAGAGGTTTTATATGGTTTTAGTCTACTATGCCCTATTTTGCTCGTATTTAGTTTAGCTATTGGGAGATATAAGAGAAGAATGGAGAGAGAGAGAAAAAAATCGATTATGTATAAATTTTGCATTAAATCCATCTGTGCGCCAGGAGAGAATTGCTTCCTCCTCTTATATTGTACTACTTTTCCTTACTCTACTTCTTCTCCTTCTATGTGAAAAAAATGCGGTTTTGAGTGTGCGAAATTATCTTTTAACCCTAAGGAGAATTTACACATACTCTAAATCTAAAAGGATGAGTTAAGGATCGAGAGTGTCTTCTTACACTTATAGTTGAACGAACCTTAATCCAATGTAATATTACACTCAAGTAAAGATGAGGTAAAGTGAAGAGAAAATTGAAGAGGCAATCATCAAATGCGGTTTGCTTTTTAGTAGGTAGAAAATTTGCAAATGAATAAAAAATTTCTTCTTCAGATTTCTCTCATACCAATTATACTTTTATATATCAATCTTTTTCTCACCTTTTTACTACTACCTTATTACAATTCATATTGAAAATTTAGTATGTAAACAAGTGTCTCTCTTCTTTCTTACTCTTCTCACATAAAGTTTTTTCCATTATTATCTTCATTCAAGATTCATATCGAAATCCTTTAGTGAATATTTTATTTGTAAGGTGAGAGATTTCTCTAGAGCCTCAAGACATTTTATATACTTGAGCATAATTTTGTCACATAGTATACTCTCTGATGACTCTTTTCAGATTTAGAGACTTTTCTTCGTCTTCTTTTCTTCAAGATGAGTAAATAAAGTTATGAGAAACCTTATGAATTTTTTGTGATGTAGTATTAGTAGATAGAGTGAAAGATATGATATAGAGTATATAATAAAAAAAGTGCAGAGTCTGTCTTCTCTCTTCTTCTCTTTTCTATGGAATTACCTCCAATTGAAAAGACATTGTGACCTTCTCTCCTTCAACAAATTGATATATGATGAACTTTCATCATATAATGCTACTAAAATCCTCTACCAGGCTATTTCTGCCAGCAGCCAAAAGAATGGAAATAAATCTATAGAATATTGAGAGATCTCTATAATATACTATAGATATACTTCTTATCACCTTCTCCAAATCATATATATATATATAGAACGTCGTGTGTGTGACCAGTAACAGACTCAATCTGTCACCCTTGCCAAGAGTGTAAAAGTCTTAATCTTGAAGAAGAATTGACAAGCTAGAAGAAGAATCCTTTTCACATACTTTTGTGGACACTGAGTTTGACATAGAATCTATATGATAGCATCTGGCATAAATTTTTTCTTCTTCGTGAAGTATATTATACTCTACTTTCTACTTGGCTACTTTTACTCTATCATCACCATCATCATATAGTAAACTAGTGAAGAAGAACTCTACTCAACTAAAAAGATATAAAGTCTACTACTATATATACTAGCCTCTACTTTTTTCTCATATATGAAGAGTCATAGTCAAAGTAATATGTAGGTGAAGGTGACTCTCTTTTATGTCACATCTTGTACTTACTACTAAAAAACTTTCGGCTTGACTTCACTTTTTCTCTAGATGTGTCTCACGCCATAGGGGAATGAAATATTAGTTTAAGAAGAGACCAAAATAGTGATAGTGTCCTCAGTACATGTATACAGTATATGTAGACTCTTGTTGCACAAATCTTTGGACAAATCTACTTAGAGATCTTGTGAGCAGCAAAAGTCCATGTCAGGTAGTTCTCTCTATACATAAAGTTAGGAGTCCTTATTTTATGTGTCTTGTTCAGACGAGTCCAGAGAGTAACGTCGTACTATAATTCGTAGTCAAGAAGACATGGTTATAAGGTTTCCACATCTGTGTTAATAATTTATGTAGGTGAGAAGAAACGAGACAGAGAGTTGTAAAGTGTTGGTAGTAGAAGAAGCTCTAAGAGAAAAACTGTTGGCTTGCCTTGCACAATATATTAAAGTGCTACATATATACATATAAGCAATACTGCTCTGTTGATATATACGAGTTCAACTTCAAGAATTTGTTTTTTCTTCTCTTCTTCAGTCACTCACTTTACCTTATTTTCTATCAGCTCGTCTTTATATTGCTTTTGCTATAGTATATATATATATATTGTGTAGTTACTCACTTAAGTTACTTACTACTTACCTTTTGCGAGAAAAATATGGGAGTGTTTATGTCAGAGATGTATTATAGAAAGAGGCTGACGTAATGTACTTACAGATAGTATATATATACATACATACATGTTTCTTGTTGCTACACTTGTAGTATAAAAAGTAGCATGGTGTAAGTGAAAACTCTTTTTCCATCCCAATGCACCAAAGTATTGTTGAAGAGAAAAAGAGAGTAAATGTAGTACGATAGTACACGAGTCTATTGAATTCTAGTCGTGCACTATCAAGCCATTATAGATAGAAGGAAAAGAAACTAGGTTGGAATTTTGCTACGTGTGTGCATAAACGACATTTCAGTTCTCTTTAGTTCACAGTCTACCTTTTTGGTACAGATGGATGGATCTGCTAGTTGTTACATAAAGTCCCAAGACGAGAGGATTCAGTTTCACACCTGTGCCTTGATGTCTACTTATGAGGGAGAGAGAGAAAGTATCACAATCTGTATATATATATGTATAGAGACTTATGATAAATTCTTTTTGACTACATGAGGTGACATTGTGAAATGATGTTGACGATCAGGCTTCCAGTTACTTCATATCACGTCCATTTTTATCAATTAGAGCTTACACATTGTTATTCCTTAAGATATAAATTGCGAGATTACTTGATATGACATCCACAAAATCATAAAGTTTTGTCGTTGTCAATATGGATAAGGATACAGACTCTTTCTTCTTCGTCTCTTCTTGTTCTTATAGACTTTAGCTTTTGAAGCCAATATTATTTTTTCTTGATAAATCTCTCAAGAGAAAATGTTAATATATATTCGTAAGACTATATAGCATAGTGATTGCTTTCTGAATAGTGATTTTCATTTTGAATAATGTATCATCGTCTCTCACTCTGTCAGTGTGTCAAAAGAATTCCCAAACCTGAATTATCATCTGGCTATTTTGGTAAAAGTAAGAGTTATCCATGAAGGATTTAGAATAAGGCATACATAGGCTAAGGCTTTTTATAGAATTCTCTTTTTCTAACTAAAAGATAAGGCCTGTAGAATTTCTGGGTCGATGTCAGTGACTAGTGAGGTTATTTACCAAAACAAATGACGTGTGTTGTGAGTGCGTATTACAAGAAGAAAGCCCATTTACAATACGATCATTGAGTTCACAACTCACTCTAGTCTCTCACTCCTATTATTACCTTGTCTATATATTGTTAGTTGACATCATAAGCTGTTTCAATGAGTAGCATATCGCCATTTTCTCTACTACCTTAGATTCAACGACCTAATAGTAAAAAAACGAAATGAGAAGTAACTAAAAGTAAAAAAAATAGAAACAACTCTCTGGAAAAGAACGGAGAGAATTTTTGTGTGTATAGTGCAACTTGCTTCTTGGATATTAGTTCCACTAGCTTTCAGTGAAAAGTACTAGAGAGAGAGAAAAGCATAGGCTGTATATAGTGTGTGTATTTTGCTATTTGTGTACGCGTAAGTGAAGTATATCTCACAGTGAATTACATCGTCTGTCACAAAATAGAACCTTAGAAAGGTTTCTCTTCTATTACTACTTTTCCTTCTCTCACTAAGAACGAACTACACTACACCACTCTCTTACTATATTTACTGAAAATGGACTCTCTCTACTAAGTTTCCTCGTATAAAAAATCATCCTTCCGTCTTACTAACATATACTACATATATAAGTCTACATCTTATAGGTCGTACTCCCTCGCACTATGTAATTTTCTCCGCCACACTATACATATATATATATATATATATATATGATGTTCCTCAACTCTCATCTATCAGGATTGAAATAAAAGTTCATAGAGGTTGACTGGAGAGAGATACTGAATGAGAAATAAAAGAGAGAATCAACGAAGGGAGAGACAGAGAGGAGCCCAGAAGAAAAATAGTTTTTTGAGAGATTCTTTCTTTTTAATACAGATAGATAGTTTTCTTCTCTCTCTCTCTACTTACTATAAAACTGTATAAGTAGTAATATCAGTAAAGAAAACAACACTAAAAAGAAATAAATGCAATAGGCAATAGTAGTAGTATAAGGATTAAATGACAATTCTGAAAGAGCAGTAAAAGTGTCAGCCATTCTCTTTTTTCTAGAGTGGTAATAGTCAATTCTGAAAGAGTTGAATGTGTTAATCATGCTTTTCACTGGTTTTCTCTCAGCTTCATCTTTTTGTACTTTCTTCTCACATTCACAAACTTAATTTGCTTCCAGGGCATTACATTATCTATCAATGAATGTATAGTAGCTCATTTCTAATTTCTTGAGAGTGTGGCTAGACGTTTGTATCTCTTTTTGTGTTGTTTCATGTTTGATGATTCTCTTTGAATGGTACAGTGTGGCAAAATCTTCAAACATCTTTTTCTTAAGAAGAGCATCTAATACTGTATTCCTTAGTAGAAAGTGAAAGTAGCTACAGGCCAGAATGAGAAACAGTAGCAGTGATGTGAGTAAAGAAAGCAACTCAATCGATCTCTACTTTTTTGCTTTACTATATATAGGGTATGTTGTATAGTATTGTAGTAGTATATTGTGAAAACTTTTACGTTCAAGAGTTGAAGATATAAAAGGACGTGTGCTTGTGAGAGAAGAAGAAGAAGGATCTGTGCTATTTTAACCATTGGGAATCCCACTCTCTGTACTCTTCAAGTTTTTGCTAAGATCTCTACTTCTTTCATGTGGAGAAAAGTGAAGAGTGTTCTCCTTTTTGGAAGAAAAATCCTTTTGTGAACAATAATATAATTTAGCTCAGATTTACCCTCATTTCTTTTTCTGGAGAAAAGAGTGAGAGAAGAAAAGACGAAGAAAGAGAGAGAGAGCAAGAGGAAGGATGTTCACCATAGAATTAAGACAACTTTCATTTTCTTCATGTGTGTACAATGAATGTACATATATATATATACATGTCTCTACTACACATTTTTACCAAACAACACAAGGCAAGACAAGAGGAAGAGAAAATGAAAGAGAGAGAAAGTTCTTTTGCTTTTTACCACCATGTACAAGTTATCAGGCTGATGATGATGATGTTGATGATGAAAGCTTGAGCTTTTTTGATGACGAATACCCTTTAGTATATAGTAGTAAGAAGAGAGATATAAGTACAAAACAAGAGTGTATACTATATTTTTATGTTGTTGAAGAAGTAGGATGTCTTATCTACTATTTAAACGTCAGAGGATTCTCTAAGAAAAAAATAAAGCTTTAGGAGATACATGTATGAGATGAGAGATTCTCTTTTCTTTTGACTGCCCACTGACTAGTTACAAATTCTAGCTAAATAACAATTCTGTTTTCTTTCCAAGTAGCTGTCTGCTGCTCTGTATATAAATTTCAAAGTAGAGTCTTGATGGCTTGCACTGATAGTGGCGTCAAACATTCGTTGTTTTTTGTATATATATGATTTCATCGTTTCATTTCATTTCATACAACCATAGCCAACTTTGTTAAATGTCTGTCTTGTCAGAGAAAGAAGAGATTGGGCTACTTTTTTTCTGAATTGCATAATGTACCACTACTACGCAACTTATGAATTTATCCCATGTCAGAACATTTGAACTCGTGTTTTTCCTCTGTATTAGTTTTTATTGTGCGTGTGCAAACAGCGAGAGAGAAAGTAAAAGTTGAATAGAATGGATTATATACTCTACTGTACTCCTTTTGTCAATATTGATAGCCTTTTTTCTTCATGAAGAAACTCGTTATGTTATTGCAACTTAAGCTCTCAAGAAGCTATTGTGTAAAGAATTTTTTTTATTATACAGTAGTGTGCACTATATATATATATATATATGTAGAGTCAAAAACTGTGGTATATAAATTTGCCTGAGGATTGTATTTGAGAAAAAAGTTGGTGAAAGCAATTGAGCTTACACTCGCACTTTCTTATAGTACTTAGCTTTCTCTACTACACTATACATCTACTTACAACAGCTTTGTATTTATTGTATTATTGCCACTAGGGCAAGAACTACTATAAAATAATATTAGATAGTGCATGCAACCTATTTTTACAAATGGTGTGAAAATGACCACCGTCGTTGACATTTATTCACAACAAACAAGAATTGCTTAGTACTGAACCACTTTCTCTCTCAAATACAAAAGACTCTGTGCTATTTCTTCTCTTTTGTGTATATATACAATTCCAGTTTATTTCCCATTCATGAGCACAAATAGAGCTCTTCATTTCCACTAGTGAAAACAAGAAGAAGAGAGAGAGACATGAATATAGAGAAAGATGTTGCATTTCAAGAAATACTCAACTCAACATTCTGAAAGAGCAAATGAAAGATTTGAGAGTAAAGTGAAGTAGTGCTGGCGTAAAATATATGAGGAACATGAAAGAAAGTGAAAGTGCTTCGAAATTCTTCTCTTTTCTCTCTGTCTCTCTCACTTTGTATAGATGTGAAGGCTTGTAGAGAGATAATCTATCTGTGTCTTCCAAGAGCTTAGAGTCCAACTGCTTTCCTCTGCCCTGGCCAAGATACATAAAATGTGTGTGTATGTGTCGGACTCTTCTCTCTTTTTCTCTCTCTCTAGCTTTCCTTCGTTATATATTATGGTTTGCTTTTGGGCATATACTATAGTAAGAGAGAGAGAGCAAGTATATAGTAGCATGGTTGGTTGCTTCACTAATAGTCTTTTCTTTTTCACGTCGTCTCCAAAAAGACAAGAGAGCATTGTCTTATCTTCGAGAAACAGAGAGTCTCCTTCTGCCTACTACTTCTCCTCTTGCGTAAGCCTTGACAGAGAGACTAGTAGAAAAGTATAAGAAGTTCATTCTCTATATTTCCTTCATCAACTCTTTTCCTTCTTATAAGAAAATAGCAAGTGCACAAGAAACCACACCAAGTCTGTGAAGTGAACTCTGAAGTAAGCATCAGTTCCCTTCTACTTAATGTAGTGGCCTACGACTCTTTATATATGTTCTTTACTACTACACATGCCATACATTTAATGTTCAATTCAGCTAGTAGAAAGATTCTACTCTGTAGTACTTTACAACTCTTAGACACAGTTACATATATAGAGCTTAAGTTCTCTGCTCTACATTTCCTTCTCTCATGTTTTGTGTACTGCTTTGCCTTGTTGGTGGTGGAGAAAAGAGAGAAAAGTGAAAGATTTCTTCATGGTAGCTTCAAATAATGGGACAGTAAGAGTATTATGGAGAGAAAGCAATATCATATCTTGACTTCTGGTGACCAGCCAGAGCAGCTAGAAAGAAAGTAGCTAGTATGAAAAGTTGAGATGAGATTGACTTTCTTTATGGTGTCCTATGCCATTTTACTTGTCATAGAGTTGGAGCTCAACTGCCCATTTAGTTATGAGTTAGCAACATGAAATAAAAACAAGGTTCAATGAGTTTTCTTCTCTCAATTGTTGTCTCTACTTCTAAGATGTGTGCACAACTGCGATATGTATGAAATGAATTGTTGACTTTTTGAAATAATGTGTATTTTTTTATTTTCTCTTTACAGCGATAGGGCACGTTTCAGACAGCAGTTCTACAGTAGTAGGAACTGGTGGTGGTGAAAGTATTCGCCCAAACCTGAATCTTGTTCCACCACCACCCTCATTGACATTGACAACAGTGAGCAGTAGTTTAACAAGTAGTAGCAGCAGCAGTTCCTTTTCTTCGTCAAGTAGTAGCAATGTTGCTGGTGGTGCTACAGACTCTGGAGAACAACGGAAGAATTTTCCATATATTGATAAACAAAATTCACCCAACGTCACTGCTTTACTAGGCAAAACAGGTATATGAATGAATACTATTATATAACTTTATTATATTAGGCTATAGACTACTAGTCTAGGAATCTAATATATATCTACTATATATGCTTATGTATATTCCAGCTTATCTGACTTGCCGAGTAAAAATGTTGGGAGATAAGACTGTAAGTTTTTATGCATTTTATTAGCTTTTTTCTCTCTTCTAAAGCAGAACTTATACTAAATATAAGCTAAGCTTGAAAGTTTATATTACTATATATATGATGTCATGTCAAATATACTATGCAGTATAACTCAAGATACAACTTTGCCACTAACATATATAAAATGTATATACCCTATATCTGAATTTCTTTTTTCCTAAGCAAAAAGTCTTCGGCGNACGAAAAAAGTGCAGAAAGGTTTAGCGTTGCTTTAACTCACTCACAATAACTTTGAAATGCTAGAAAAGTTAGTACAGAATATTACCAAAACTGGCAGGCGAGGTTCTTTTTTCTATTTTTATGTCAAAGATTTTTGGCCATGATAATCCGTTTGGCTTAGGTTAAAAAAAGGATTGTAATGTAATGTTATAATGCACATTACGCTTTCGTCATTGTACTAAACGGATCTGTACTTTATATTATTACCTTGTGTAATACTTCCTCTGCATGACATATACACATGAGCTTTTTTCCCGTAAATTTTAACCATTTGTATTAGTTGTTACCACAAAAAAAAGACTTAAAGTCAAAAGGTATTTAGGTAGAGGCGTTTTAGAATAATGTTCTTTTAGCAAGCGATACAAAAATAAGTGTAAAAGTACAATATATTTTTTTCTCTCTTTCAACTCTATTTTTTACTGTTATTTGTTCTATAACCAACTGTATATAAAAGATATGCTCAATGCTCAATCCAGCACAACTAAGCAAACGTACTATGCTATATACTATCGTTATTGACTCCTATTAGCGGTCACAGAACGAGAAAAAGGTGTGTCACAGGAAAAAGTGCAGGGAACTCTTTTATTTATATAGCAATAGAAGCTCATTTCTTTTAGAAGTTTAGAAAAATATTATGGGCTGGCTCTTTTTTGTTTTCTTAATGGCTATACGAGTACTCCACAATAGAAATGAAGGTAGACAAATGACAATGAAACGAGTTGTGTATTTATATATCTTATTGTTTTGGACATATCATAGTTTATGATGTGAATTTTGTGGTTTGGTTTGAAGTCCAAAAATGTAAATGTCAGGTGTTATTTCTATATTC